>KZ112600.1:0-95317 GCA_002120305.1 Hypoxylon sp. CO27-5 | reverse complement strand
TTTATTTATTTATTTATTTATTTATTTATTTATTTATTTATTTATTTATTTATTTATTTATTTATTTATTTATTTATTTATTTATTTATTTTAATAATTTTTTAAATTTTTACTTTACGTAGGATTCGAACCTAAGCTTTAATTTTTAATTCTACGATTATTACCACTACGCCATTACGATTACGTGATAGAATTTATATATAATTATAATTATATACCTTTTAATTTTAAAACCTTATCTTTAATCTTTAATAACTCCTTAACGAAAGGGGTTAATCACGTATATCTTATATTATTCGAATGAGAATTTAAAGCCCTATTTATATATATTTTTTTTAAATTTTTTAATAAAGTATTAGTGAAGATATTAGATTTTATATATATAAAAGCTTTTAAACTTTAATAGCCTAAAGCTCCAATGGCTCCAGTGGCTTTAATAGCTTAAAGCTTTAGTGGCTCTAGTGGCTCTAATGGCTCAAAGCTTTCGGGACTTTCAAATTAACCCTATCATTTCAAACTCAATTATCTTAAGATATAGAATGGCTACGATTGTGCACCTAGAATCAAAATGTGCGAAATTAAATGCGCTATTTAATAATATTTTTTTCATTTTTATAACTTTAGAATTGGTGAAGCATTAATTTTATTAAAATTAAAGATCTTTTTTATTTTCCCTTATTAATTACTTCTTAATTTCTTATCAATTATTTATTAATTACCTTATTAATTACCTTATCATTTCCCATAATAATTTCCAAATCGAGTTTTAACGTAAAAAACCTCCGGTTAGGATAAGTAAGAAAATCTTTTAAAAATAAGATTTTTATTTAATATAAAAAGGAATATATATTACCTTAAATATAAGTTTTTTAAAAAATTTACTAATATTATTATTTTTAATAAATAAATAAAAATATTTAATTTAATATATATTAAAATATTATAATACTTAAGGAATAATATTTAAATATTTAATAATATATAAATATTAAATTTTAAAATTATATAAACAAAATATATTATCTTAAATAAAAATATAAAAACTATTATATTATTAAATTTAATATAATATATAATAAATTTATAAATAATAACAACTTTTAATAAAAAGTAAAAATAAAATATATATATATTTTTAATAAAACATATACTTAAAAAATAAATAAAATTGTTACTTTAATTAAAGCATATAAAATAATAAATAACTTTACTTTAAAAATCCCTACTTATTTAACATTTATTTAAGATATACCATTAATAATTAAAGAAAATAATCACTAAATATTAAAAATAATAAATAATACAAAATATATTACTAAAAATTTTATTTCATATTTAAACTTTATAATATATATTCTTATATCTTAAATATTTTTAATTATAAAACCACTTAAATATATTTTAATATTTTTAAAAATAACTAATAATATTAAACTTAATAAATTAAGCTATAAAATCCTTTTACTTTTTTCAAAAAAAATAAATTTAACAATAGCTTTATATCCTTTTAATAAATTTAAATATATACTTACTCCTACTTTTATTGTTATAAAATATAAAATATAAAGGTAAATATTAGAAAAGTCATTTCTTAATTTAACTTTTAAATTAGCCTTAAAAAAGGGAATTAACTTTATTATAATATACATATAATTATTTAAAGTAATTAGCCTTAATAACTTATACTTATTATTTATTATTAATTTATCTTATTAAATTAATTTACATTTACTAAAAAAATAAAATAAAATATTAATAAATTCCTTTATTTAAGTAATAAAATTATTATAAAATATAAAATATAAGAAAAAGAATAAAATTAAATTACTTATTAAAAAATACTATATAAAAACTATAAAAGTAAATACTAATACAATAATATAATTTTAAAAATACATTATATAATCCTTATAATAAAAGTTAAATATTTACTTCTAAGCTTATATAAATATTATTTTAAAAGATTAAATTATTAATTTACTTTTTAAACATTTACACTTCCTCGAAATACTTATAACTTAAAATCTAATAAATAATATAAACTAATATTACTTACTTTAATTTAAAAAAACTAACTATTTCCTAATTAATAATATTAATAATTTTCCCACTATTAATAATAATATTACTAATATTTAAATCATTTTATATAAAAAGTAAATCTAACTTATTATATAAAGTTTTCATAACTATAAAAAGAATATTATACTTAATTTAAATAATAACTTAACTTTTAAATAAATTTAAATTAGGCTTAATATAACTTAAGATTTTTAATTCTAAGCTTAAAGTTAATAAGAACTTAGCTTACCTTTAAAAAAGATCTTTAATTTATTTCTTAAAAAAACTTTTTTAATAAATATTAAATAAAGTTAAATTACTTTAAAAATAACATTAAAAATATAAGTTTTAATAGAAATATTATAATTATTAATTTAAAAGCTATAATCTTTATTAATAAATAATTAAAATATTATAACTATACTTACTTTTTCATAGAAAAATATAATAAGAATTTTAATATTTATATTTTATAAATAATACCTAATTAAGCTAATAATCTTAACCTTATAAATATTTATATAATTATAATCTTTAATTAGGAAATTTTTACTTAAATAACTTAACTTAATAATTACATTATTTATTATAAAAATATCCTTAAAATTTTTAAATATATATAAATAATTTACTAAAATATAATATTTTAATAACATAAACCCTTAATAATAAATAATTATAAAATTAACTAATAAATCTAATAAAGGAAATAATATAAAGTTATTAAAATACCACTAATATTTATTAAAGAAAGGAAAATTAATATAAAGATTTATTATTAGGATTTTTACAAAATTAATCTTATAAGGATTTATTTTAATTACACTTTTTATAAAACATAACTCTTTAATAAATAATTATAATAAAATAATAAAAAGTTAAATAATACTTAAGTTTAATAAATTTATTAATTTAATATAAAATTAAGGAAATAAGAAAATATATAATTTCTTATACCACCTTTCTTATAACTTATTTTATATATATTTTAAAATTAAAGGCTATAAATATAATTAATATAATTTATAAAAATGAAATAAATATTTAATATTATTATTATAAATATTATTAATATAATTTAATATTATAAAATATTAATTATAAACTTTAATTAAAGCTTTTTATTATAAAAATCTATATTATAATTTATATATAAAGAGCTTTTATTAAAATTAAACTTAATTTTTATTTAACTTTTTTCTTTTAATTCCTTTATATTTTATTTTTTAATTTTTTAATATAAATATTTACCTTTATATACATTACTTTTAACCTTTTTTAAATTAACCACTTTTTAAATTAATATTTCTAATTAATTTATATCTTATATTTTATTTATTATACTTAAATACTACTTTATTTATAAGAAGTAAATTAAAATAAAAATTAACAAAATTTATATTTATTTAAAACCTTCGCTTTAAACTAAAACTATTATTAAAAAGATTTTTAATATTAATTTAAACATTATTCACATTTATTTTCTTACTTATAATTTTATTATTTAAGTATAAAAGATTTAATATATTTTAAATATATTTAAAAAAATATTTATTAACTTATTTAAGTTATTATTACTAACTTTTAATTATCTTATATACTTAAAGTATAATATATATTATATCTTATATTACATATAAATATTTATTAATAATATAATTAAAATAACGTTTAAAAAGAAAAAGGATATTTATAAAAATTTATATAAATATTAAATATTAAAGTTTTAATATTATAATAATATTTTACTATATTATTTTCTTTTAATTTTTAAAATAATATAAAAGGATTATATATTTTAATTAATTTTATAATATAATTAATAATATTATAATAAATATATTAAATTATAGCTTAATATATTATATTTATTTAATTAATATAAATATGTTTAAAATATTAAAGTTATTTAAGTAATAAATAATTTTTAAAATTACCTAATATATATTAACTAATCGCGTAAAATAAAAATATAAAGTAAATTATATATTTTATTTATTAATTTATATAAATTAAGTTAATTAATATAAAATTTATATTTAAGTTATAACTTTTATTATAACTTTTATTATATTATTATATTTTAAAATTTTTAAAGTAATTAATATTTAAAATTTTTACAATAGAAAATTCTTAATAAGCTTTTTTAATTTAATATAATAGCCCTTATAAAACTTAGGTATTTCCTTATAATTTGTAACAATTTTTTTCCCTTATGTAATATGTTATAACACTTACCACTCCTACCACTTCTATTATAGCTTCTATCATAGCTTTTACCATAGCTTTTATCGCACTATTATATCTTAAAATTTTCAAAGTAATTAATACCTAAGATTTCCGCGATAGGAAATTCTTAATAAACTTCTTCAATTCGACATAATAGCCCTTGTAAAACTTAGGTAAAGGGGGTTATAACGCATAATGTAAGGGAGTGTTAAATCTTACCAACACGCTTTTATCCTTGCCTCAACCCTTCTAACCTCAATGGCACAACATATGGAAGATTGTATCATTTTGCTATCCTTTGAACAATCATGGCCTTGTCGAATATAACTACTTAAATCATCTACCAAGTATTTTATTACCAATAAACCCAATCGCTTTGCATATCATCGATGTGAATCAATCTCTTCTTTGGAATGAATAATTTAATCTTCAAACTCATCTGACCAATCCGAATATGTACGAACATAGGAGCAAGGAAGAGTTATCAAGGGGAGTGACGAAGCCAAAGCTACTCCGCCAACTGAGTAATAAGTGAGTTTAGCAATGTCGTAGTAAGCCTTTACTCTAACCAAAGTAGTGAGATGTACCAACTAGCCATGTACACACTGGACCAATATCATGGGACTTCCGTTTCCTGTCGCTACGAGATTCCACCCCATCTTGTAGGCGTAAACGCGCGTCCGCAGCTCGTGAATATTGTCGAGTCCGCTATCTCTAGCACGGTCCTAGAGCATCCAATTTTGCAAGTAGGAATCGCGGATGCAGACTCGAAGAAACCAAGCTGGATCCAACTGGATTGTCTCAATCTGAACTACCATGTTACATGGCGTATCCTGGATCGTTCTTCAGACTTCGAGGATTCGCTCGCGGAGACAACTGCGTCTCAGCTTGATGCTACGTACCTTGAGATCGATAAACGACCAGGTTGGAGAATTGTTGTTCTCTACCAGGACCAAACCAATTTCCTGGAGATATTATTTACGTGGAGTCACCCCCATGCGGATGGTATAAGTGGCAAAATATTCCACGATAGTTTATACCAGAATTTCAATACGGACACGAAACAGCAAAATTTGGAAGGCCACACCCTTAAACTTCCCGAATCGGCCCTATCCCTTCCCCCGCCGATAGAGAAAGTCATAAAGCTTCCTGTAGATCTGTCCTACGCTCTCAAAACTCTTTGGCAAGAATTTCGGCCGCCATTTTTCTGGCGGGATCCAAGCTTAGCCCATTGGGCGCCAATCCGCATATCTCCTTACAAAACTCAGTACCGCGTATTTACTGTTGAGAATCATGTCCTATCAAAGCTACTCACAGCCTGCCGCAAGCGTAAGGCGACAATCACAAGTCTTTTTCACGGGCTTGCGCTGGTATCGCTTGCTTCAAATCTAGAGGAGAAAACCGCACCCGCGTTCCAGAGTTTCACCGCCGTAAACCTACGGCGATTCATGCCTTCAAACCCCCCACACTACCTGGGATTGTTGCCTGATCGTACCATGGGTAATTATGTGACGCTCCAGAATCACAAGTTTAGCCCAGTAACGGTCGCTCAAATCCGATCGGGATTGGCCGGTACTGATATGAGCAAGAAACTTCCTGTCGAAGTTCTAGATCATATGTGGTCTACTGCCACTGCTATTCGAGCAGAGATTGTGCAGAAGCTCAAAATAGGTGTTAAGAATGATCATGTCGGACTTATGAAGTTTGTTGGAGACTGGCGTGTTCAAATGACGGACACAGCACAGAGGCCACGTCAGTGCTCTTGGTTTGTCACGAACCTTGGTGTACTAGATGCGATACCTAATTCAGCGAGTGATCAAAGTGTGACTTGGTCAATTCGCCGCGCTCAATTTGCCGTCAGCGCGGAGACTACGCAGGCTGCACTCATGATCTCCATTATGACTGTTGCTGAAGGACGGTTATGCGTCACATGCAGTTGGCAGGATTGTATTTTTGATACTAGCTTTGGGGAGCATGTAGTTGCAGATTTAGAGAGATGGGTAGTGCAGCTTGGGTCTGATTAATACTCATCTATGTACCGTATAAGACTGATGATATGAAGGCTCAAATAGCAGGACGCATCTGCCGAGCGGCGTGCTTTATTAAGTATTCAACGGATGTACATACGGGTCTATGTTAATAGTTGTTGTCGCAGATATAAAACGCATCATGTATAACACCATCTGCTTCATTTTATTCGAGATATTCCATCGTATGTACTTCCTTTTCCTCGTTTATGGGACTTCACCAAGGTCTCGGCAAAAACGCCATTTCGTACGCCACCAATCAGCCTTTCGTTCCAGATCAGTTCTCACAAAATAACCATCCAGGTACTCAACAGTGAAACGTCGGCAACCTAATGTAGATACTCGGGAGCTACTCTTAAACATTCGTTACTTCACAGCTATAGCACAGGTGCATTCCTATGTTTTATCCGTCATTAAAAGTTTCTCATTTCTTGGGAAGTACGCAAGGTAGGTGACAACTTGTAGAATCGGATCGCTTAATAAACCGTAGACACTTTCAGCTTGAGCATTCCGGAAATACCGGCCATCCCGATCCAGCTTACCCCGGCTGCATGATCATAATAGCATGATATTGTACATACTTGAAGTGTTGCTCTCCGCGTGTATCTCCGTTGCTCTGTCTATTAAATTGATGCTAACTTGTAGACTATACATACGTCATGCATCTTTATCAATTTCTCTATAGGTCTTCCATTGTTGGTCATGACTATATGTCGCCAAACTTGTTCGCATTGAGTCACTCTTACTATAGAAGTCGGATAGCAGTGGGAGCGTTCATGAATGGGTATTCAGGTGCTATTGACAGAGTGGAAAGGGGCGTTTTTTAATCCATGTATTATGCGGACAAATTCGCCTCGTCTAGGACTTCGAAGTTCTATAGGATAGTGGTGAATCCAAGACGCCGGTTTGACGGGCTTGGATTGGGGTGTCTCCGATTCCCCTCGTACTGTCACACAGGCAATATGCTGCATACGCGTCGACATGGACCAGTATCTGAGGTACAACCTGCCCAGAATATTGCCTTACCCCCCGCAGGGTATGAAGGGGTTTGAGACCAATCATGTTAAAGTCATCATAATCCCACCTTTGTACCACGACGGACTACGGCTGATATGTCTTGGGACTACGACAATGCCGCTAATTCCGAGCCAGTCATACGATGTCAAGCGTTTCAAATCCAGTGGCTTTCTGCTCCTCTGATAAGAGGTGCTATTGAAGAATTATAATAGCAAGTTTGTCTTCCGATGTTCTTGACCATGAAACCTTTCTCATTCGTATCCCTCCTTCGATCGAGGTGTTATAACTGTTTTCAGATGTGAAACACGGCTTAACACAATGACGGCGCCTATTATTGATTCTAAAGCGCAAATCTCGGCCCTGCCCGACTTCATGAATGACCCTAACGCAGTTCTCAAGGACATTGACGCACAGTGGAGAAATAGTCAACCCCCAGACTATACAAGAACACGCAAGTTCTACTCGGAAAGTTGGTAAACCAATGGTCCTATATTCTTTGCAGGAAAGAAAACAGAAGCTAATATGTTGTGTTAAACAGCCAAGCAACGTACTCACGAAGCTGGTAGCCTTCCCGAATTAGTGGAGAATCTTGTCAAGAACTGGGAAATAGAGGCATCTTTCAAGACGCGCTTGTCTGACTGGCGAACAATTGATCCCGAAGCCTTCACTTTCGCGGTCAACAATGTCGAACCATGCTCAGCAGAACACATGCTCCGCGTGGGCACATACAATGCTGTCATTGCCCCTTGCGAGTATTACGACCCAGCCAATTCTGATTTCGCAGCTAGTCATAAAACATTCAAGAGAATGATGCCGGCTTTTGCGTGGGAGGTGTTGGAGGTGCATAGCGGCCCGCCTGTCGTGTGTTTCAGGTGGCGTCATTGGGGTGAGATGAAGAACGACTATGTGGGACGAAACAGGTAAAAGCTCCTTAACATAAACCTTACAGACTTAGACTAAACCCTCCTCAAAGTGTTGGAGACAAGGTCACAGTCAAGGCGAATGGCCAGTTGATCGACATTCAAGGAGTTACGGTGGCGCATCTCAACAACAACTTCCAGGTCACAGAGCTTAAAACTTACTTCGACTCCAATGAAATGTTTAGGCAGATAGATCCTCAAGGGGTTGTGATGAGGAGCGGCCAGGAAGGAAAGGGCGGGACACCTGCTACTGATGTCAAGGATTAGGTTCTAACTGCTGTGAGTTCGTCTACGGCGCTCAGTTGATATTGTTCTAACGTAGATCAACGAGGAATCAGGAGCGACAGGATATATACTGGCTCTCTTTAGGTCGCTAGGATCAGTCCTTAGCCGAGCGTCTTATAGTGAGTAAGAGAAGAGCTAACTCTTGGGCTGTACGGAAGTTTCCATTTCTTTATCGTCCGGGTTCAAAATTGTACTGAAGTTCTACCTCGTTGGCTGGAAGAGTTGAGTGTACCTAGGTATTCTGATATTCCTACCAGATTTACGTGACTTGAGACTTATATAATATAATGGACTGTTACTACAATCGCCTTCTAGTTAAACCTTTCAACTTAGCCACTACCTCTGTTACCGTCGGTGTGATAGATGAAGATACGTACCGAAAGTACTTGTTAGAACACATCCCTCGAAATAATCAAGTTAAACCACACCAACTGCAGGCCAACGGTCCAATACATTTATACCAACAACCTTACATGCATATTAATAGCCAACGAAGCCTCAGACAAGTTATTGGCTTCATAAATTTCTCGCTAGGATTTCTCCTTGGCGCAACGCACATGCGCTAAGGAAGGGGCTTATATATATTGCTAGCTTACGATATCCCTCCTAATGACGATATTCAATGTTTGGCTTGCTTCCGCAACGGACTATATAACGACACGAAAAATATTTCCATCGTATCACGGCTTAGACACTCTTCCACGCCAAGGTATATTTCCATGGATACTGACGAGGCCTTAAAGCCCTTGCTCAGCCTGGCTCTTCTCTACCTTATAATTACTGGTCTTGCTCTTTTTATAATTACTTTTGGTGATATATCAAGTATCGGTAGTCGGTATCGAAAGCTCCTAGGAGCTCCTATAGTCGGCGCAAAATCCCGTTTCGAACCTAAGTTAAAGCACCCCTTCACGATCTACCCTAACGCAAACCACCTTAAAAAAGAAGCTATTTAAAATAATATCCTTAATTTTAAAACTAAATATCTTTACCAAATCTATTCCAAATTATTTAAAACTTTATTTATAATAACTTTAATATAATTACCTTTTTTCATTTTAATTAAAACCATTAATATAATTTTTATATAATCGCTATTATTTATAATAATTAAATTACCTTTTAACTTAACTTATAATTTCTTTTATATCTTTTAAATATTATAAATAATGATAAATTTTTTATTAAGGTTAGTTATAACCTTTTTATATTTTATTAATTTTATCTTTTTAAGCTTTATTTTTAAAAAATTATTTTAAGTTATAAATATTATTACCTTAGTTATTATAATATTAAGTGTTTTATTAACCTTTTTAAATAAAAAGTATATAATAATTTTAAAAAATATTAAATTAATATTAATAAAGTTTTTTATTAAAAGATTAATATCTTTTAAATTTAAAAAAATTTTTAATAAAATAAAAGCTATATTAATTATAAAATTAAGTTATAAAAACTTAATAAAAAATTTAAAAGTTAATATAATAAGTTAATTATAAAATTAAATTATTAATAAGTATATTAAAAACTTATTATAATTTTTAAAATAAATATTAATAATTTTCTAATTTAATTTAATATTTTTAAAAATTAAATAATCCTTTTATATTATTTAATAAGTTATAATAAATTCCTTTTTACTAAGATTATTTTTAAAGTATAAATAATAAATATAAGTAAACTTTATATAATATTTTTTTTTAAAAAATAAAAATATACTTATATTAATAAGTTATAAAATATAAGATAAGTATGTAAATAAAAATAATAACTAAATTTTATTTAAAAAGTATTTAAATATAAATTTTAAAATTATATAATTATTATAACCATTTAATATAAGTAATTATTATTAATTAAAATTAATAAATATAATTAAAGGTATAAAAAGCTTTTTTAATTATTTAAAAGTTATTTTATTTAACATTTACCTATTAGAAAATAATATAAACTTTTAACCATTATATTTAATATTTTTATCATTTAAAAACTATTATTATTATATATTAATATTTATATATATAATAAAAAGATTTAAAGCTTAATTATTAATACTTATATATTTAATAATTAATGTTTAAATTTGTTTACTATTATTTTTAATAATTAAATATTTTTTATAAATGTTATTTATTATTATGTTATTATTTTTAATACCTTTTATAACTTTTATTTTGTTAATGTTATATTAATATTTAAATAAAATTATAATTAGTTAAGGGGTATTTAATTTATTAAAAAAAATATTAATATTTTTAATGTTAATATTATTAATATATTTATAATTAATCTTTTTTAATTAAATAAGTTTTAAATTATTATATTATATAATATAATGTATATATTAATTCTTTTTAAGCTTATAAAATTAATTAAAATAAGTAAAAAGCTTTGAAATAATATTTTAAAATAAATAAATTAAAAATATATAGTTAAAATTATTTAAAGTAATAGCTTATTTAATTAACTTTTTTTTCTAATAATAAAATAACCTTTAACAAGTTTTTAAATACTTTTTTTATATTAGTATATTAAGTATTTAATGTTATAAATAAAATTAATTAATAAAATATTTTTTTAATATATTATATATTAACTTATTATTAATAATATTATTTATTATAATTGTATAATATAGCTAAGTTAAAAAAAAAGGCATTTTAAAAAGCTAAAAAATTAAGAAATAAGAAGATAAGTTTATTTTTTAAATTGGATATATGTTGGTTAAATATTTATAGAAAATAGGTATGGACCTTAACGCGAACGCATCGCATATAGCGCGTGGTTCGCGTTAGGGTGGATTGTGAAGGGGTACTTTGACTTAATTGGTTTACTCGCTATCGATTTACCTTGTCGGGATAGTCGATAGTGACTGATGGCTGGAAGAATGTAGGTTATTAACTTTTAGAGACATAACGAAACGCACCTACCGTTCACTTACGTAGATTTACCAGGTTCAATCAGGCATCTTTACTATTATCAGACCAGACTCAAACATAACTGTCCTGCCAAGGAAGTACGTGGATGAGCTGTCAAGCATTCCCGATAATCGCCTCGCTGCTAGTGAGGCCATAGTGAATGTAGCGTGAGTCTTCCTAATTCATTGGAAAGAATCTAATAAATATTTGCAGGACATGATGCGCCAGTATACTCGATCAGACATTCTTTTAGGCGGTCACTTGGGTCACCATGCCGTAAAGAACAAGCTGTCACCACAGTTGGGTAATCTTGTTGGGATGATCGAAGAAGAACTCTTAATCGCAGCCAAGCAAGACGCTTTAGATGTGACTAGTGAGGCTCTCGACTATCTCGCTCAGGGCTTATAAGTACTGATGACCATTATCGACACAGGAGAATGGAGCGAACATAAGCTTTCCAATTACGTGTCCAAACTAATGGGCAGGGTGACATCCCGTCTCTTCCTCAGCGTTCCAATTTGTCGAGATCCGGACTGGCTCCAGTTACAGCTTGATCTAGTAAAGGCAATATTCGAAAGGACGGTGATCATGCGGAATCTACCTCGCTTTAGTCATCCGGTCGTAGGCGCCGTGTTGCCTTCTCGGAGGCGACTCCTTAGGTGCATGGATGGACTACACAGCTTCCTTATACCGCCAATTGAGGAAAGGAGAGCAAGGGAGAAGATGCAAGGTCCCTCATACGAAAAGCCAAATGACGTGATGCAGTGGATGATGGAACTCGCTAATGAGGAAGAATCAGAACCAAGAAATCTAGCCAACCGATTCGTTTATACGATCCTAGGCTCTGTTCAAACAGTCGTCGAGGTTGTTATGAACTGCTTATACGAGCTTTGCGTGAGACCCGAGTATATTCAGCCGCTTAGAGAGGAGATGAGAGTCGCCTTAGCAGAAGACAACGGATGGGGAAAGCGTACGGCAAGTAAATTACTCCGAACGGATAGCTTCATAAAGGAGATCTCGCGACATTACCCACCTAGTGCTCGTCAGTTGGCTCCATCTCTCTTGACGCATATTGATTCGTCTGCATGCTAACAATCAACCCGTGCGTTTAGTGTCTTTTCGACGAATCACCAAAGAGACTATTATTTTGTCGGATGGGCTAGTTCTACCAAAGGACACTTACGTTTGTGTTGCCACAACATCACCAGAGCAAGACGAACTTGGCGACCCTGATCAGGGAAGATTCGATGGCTACAGATACTACAGGAAACGCCTTACTCAGGATTCGCAATCATCCCGATATGATTACGCATCCACGGATAGAAGCCACGTTGGTTTTGGTCACGGCAGGTACGCATGTCCGGGTCGCTTTGCAGCTTCTATTGAGATCAAAGTTTTGCTTGCTCACATCCTTCTACAATATGATGTGAGGCTTCCTCCTCGTATGAATACCAGACCTCAGAGTGTTAAACTTCTAGAGTTTCAATTCCTAGATCCTGAAGCCACCGTTGAGCTTTGGAAGGCAATGTAGCGCGAAGGATACTTATGGAGACCTTGGGATAAGGGATGAGCTTGGGATGAGTTACATGGGATAGAAAATCAAGCTCATCAAAACTCTAGCAGTTGTTGATTTTTCAATAGTGAGCACACACTATAGCGTTTGCTATATTCTATAGGAAATTAAGGCGGCAGTTATGGCGAAGATCTAGTCCGGCTTAGGGGGTAATGGCATATTGCGGTCGGTATCTGTAGACTTTAATTAGGTATTGTTCATAATTACATCCACAGCTAGGAATATAACTTTATTCAGGATCTAGACTGGCGTGGCATGATTGGCGTAGCATGTAAAAAGTTATGGCACATTATTGCAACCATATCTATGCTGGATGAAACGCAGCTTCAATCTAGATCCTACTTGTTTTCCGCAAGCAGAATCACCAACAAATAGGTATAGCTTTCTTCCTGTAGTTGTGCAACTTTTATATATAGGTAGGTAGGTAGGCAGAGTGTTTACCTCGGTAGTAGGTAGCAAAATGAGGTTTCTCGTAATTAATAAATGCCAACGCAAAGTAGCAGCTCACCTCATCAATAGAGAAAGGACTCACGGCTTCGTACGCTATTGGTTATAGACAAAGCAAATCTCCTCATAGACCTGAGATATCTTAGAATTCCCAGACTCATATTGTAACGAAATTTTCTCTACGGCCTCAAACCCAAGTTTTCTATAGAACGATGCTGCCTCAAGAGTACTTTCTAGATACGCGGGCACACAATTTTTCTTGCACTGGTTCATGCCCCATCGGACCATCATGGTTGCCGCACCTCGTCTCTCATAGTCCGGATCGGTGCCAATGAATGTAAGGCCTATAACGCCATTTAGTCTACAACTTTCGATGGTTTACGAGGGGATATATTTCTCACGATAACATGGACAATCTCCAATGGCATGACATTGTGCCTCTTCAGCCTTCTTAGCCCAGTCTCCAAGAACTTTCAAGTCTGTCCCCGTGGGCCAGATCCAGTGAGGCTCAGTATAGCCTTCATCGATTGACACAGGGTGTGCCCATTTTGCGAATGCGATTGTCTTTCCCTGTTCTCGATGCCTACGACCTTGCTCATTTCTGCATGGCTCGGCGGTAATACTTGGGGCCCCTGAGGTAGAATCTCGAACAACGAGAACGGTGGTTTTGGGGTCGTTAATATCAGCAAGCGCCTTCAGTTCAATGCTCTTCTTCAGGGCATCCCGAACTGTGGGTGTGGGGAACTGTGCCAAAAGCATCGCGTTGGAGCCGAAAGCGGCCATGTGGATCTCGGCGATCCTTGGAGCGTCTTCGGGTTCAGCAGCGACTAAAGTGAGCGGCATTGCTAAGAGTTGACGGGCTATATTTAGTTTGAATTATATCTAGCAATGTTGGGTAAGCCAGATTAGTACCTTGGAGATATATCTAACAAGTTATACGCGATATTCAAGCCGATGCCGCTGAAAAGCTGGGGATCGACCTCAGAGCCAACAAACCTGTAAGGTTAACTCAGAAAGCCAATGCGTATCCGTTGAATGAATAGATAGGTATGTATGTAAGGTACATGTATGTAGTAGCATGGTCGCATTGAATGACACTTTGCGTAGGTCCAAACTACATGGACAGGCAAGTTTGTATTTCCCAATGCTAGATCTCCGATTGAGCTCGTTGGGTTTCGGTTCGCGTTTCGGTTATAGGAACATATTCCTAAACATTCTGACCGGATAAATACATATAGGGAATAGATGAATTGTATTAACAGTTTAATGCATTGTCTAGCGATTAAAGTCTGACATTGCCGAGGCTTATGGATGAGACCCACTGAAGCTCTTTCACCATAAACGTGGACATTTCATCCCCGAAATAGATAACGTACTTTTTTCTTAAGTGTCGCTTAGTTATGCCTACGACGATATAGGGTACCTACATACATATAATAGTGTATGGTATTGCTCATATGGTTGTTGTTGGGATGAGCCATTCCATACTTACTCCTTGCTCAAAATGGCGCCAACATTCGCAGAGGCCACGGCCGTCAGAGCCATAGATTCGCATACTTACGCTGCCAATTTCGATTCGGAATGGTGCGTGGGCTCAGGTGCGAATAATTATAGTTTGATCTTGTCAATTCTGCCTTTTGCCTAACGATGTGCTCTAGTACCACATGGTGGTGTAGTGACTTCTGTCTTCCTGCACGTTGCTGCGGTCCACTTCCGCACAACGCTCGCGGCACAGAATCAGCCACACACAATCTCCCTGCATCTGGAGTTCTTGCGGCGTACGCAGGAAGGCTCTGCGACCTTGGTGGTTCGCGATGTGAAGCTTGGTCGCCAGACATCAACCATCCACGTCGCCCTTTCACAAGATGGCCTCGAAGAGGTTGTAGGTTACCTTACGCAGTCAAATATGGATACCGAAACCGGGTTGTCCCTGAAGACATCATGGTCTTTGCACCCGTATCCCCTCCCGCCGCCAGCAGACTTTGCTACTCTTCTTACCACTGGAAAGGACCCTAGCTGGGTTGAGCAGACGGACAAGCCGTACGCAAAGTTTCGCAAAGTGGGTAATCGAGTCCGCACCTTTTTACCGCGCAAGGGTCAGTTAGCGCCTGGCTTGGTCGACGAATGGCTACGGCTCGGTTCGGGCGAGAATTTCACAAATGAAAGCCTGGGGTTCGTGTGCGACCAATTCCCATCGGTCATCGAAGGCCTATGGCGTAGAGAAATGAACGATAAGAGTCTTCTACCGTTCTGGTATCCTACTGTAGTCCTTAACTTAGACGTCAAGAAGACATTGCCGCCCGAAGGTGTTGAATGGCTCTTCGTGCGGGTGCAAACGAAATGTGTCAAGAATGGGAGAATGGATCTCGAGATTGTCATATTAGATGATGCTGGAGAAGTTGTCGCCTTGAGTCATCACGTCGTCTTAATCGTAGGCTCGGAGAGAAATTTGGCCGCGCGAAGAAATGGCCAAACTAAAATTTGAAATGGAACAATAAGACTAGAAGAGAGATAATAGCTAGCATCCTAGGTTAGGTATCTCAATCTGAAAAAAATAGCTCCAAAGTGGTTTGTTCAAGTATCCTCTTTTTCTTAGCCATCTGAGGACATGTGCACCTTGAGGTAGCTGCATTAGCGCTGCAATTAGTATAAAATGGGGAACTAGGTGAGGTGACCATTTCCCCACTACCCCACCCACCATTATAAGGTATTTTATATAAGGGCACTTAGCTTAACTAAACCATTATAAAAGGTTATTAAATTATTAAATTAAGGTTATTAAATTATTAAGTTAATAATAAATATTTAATAAATAATTATTTAATTTAATAATAATTTATTAAAAGTTTATTAAATATTTATTAAATATTTATTAAATATTTATTAAATATTTATTAAATATTTATTAAATATTTATTAAATATTTATTAAAAACTTAATATTTTATTAAATAAAAATTATTAATTTTAATTTAATAAAAAATAAAAATAAATAAATAAAAAAATTAAAAAAAAATTATTTAATTAAATATAATTAAAATAACTTTACTTTTATTTATTTTTTTATTAAATTTATTAAATAATTAATAAATATTTAATAAATATTTAATAAATTATTATTAAATTAAATAATTATTTATTAAATATTTATTATTAATTTATAATTAAAACTTAATAATTTAAAAATTATTATAATAGTTTAATTAAGTTAAATATTTTTATATAAAATACCTTATAATAGTAGGTAAGGCAGTGAGGAAATGGTAGCTTAACCTATGCTCCCGTATAAAACTATCCAATCAGAGGTTAGACGTTACTTCGGAATCACGGGTATGAGTGGAACCCGTGGATAAGGGGTCTGCACAAGCTTACATACCTACATTACACGGTACATACAGTAGTACCTTGCATGTCGTTTCCGAGGTTCCAGCAGCCCGGCAACCTAAAAGAATTGCTTGTTTTTCATGGCTCTTTTGAGATCTGCAATTTTTACCATGTTATAGGCAGAGGAGTTCGTGAACGCTTTGTTATCGTCCCTGCATACCCTAGGTAGATAGTAATTCTTCAATTTATACTATTTATACTATTTATTTTCCCTTTCTAGTTTGGCTTCTCGTCGCTCGCTCCCGTCGTTCCGCGCCAGCATTCCTAATGGCTGAAGTTGTCCCTGCTGCTGCTCCTGCTCCCGCTTCTGCTTCTGTTTCTGCTTCTCCGGCCTCTCAAGAAACCGCCAATGATGTCTTGTTATTCCCCAAAGGCGTGTCTCTTACACTAATAGACAATTCCCTGGTCGTCAAAGGTGCTTGATTAATCGATTCTAATCCGCAAGAAATACAATAAAGCTAACGGGCCATCATATCTCTAGATAAAACCCAAGCCAGACGTCATCGAAAGAAGTTATGCGGTATCGCTGTCGGTGGCACCTCTTCCGAATTATCAATCCCCCTCTACAATGTGCTTTGGGCCGAGGTCGCCGACGGGGTCCTCACTATCGACTATGCGGAGCCCGTCTCCAATAAACACGTTCGCGCCGCGCGATTGACTTACGCGCTCGGCGAGCTTCCCACCGACACGGCCAATGCGTGGGTCGAGATACTCCTTTATCGAGCATATGGAGCGGCTCAGCGCCAAAAACGCGCCAAAGTCTTGGTCAACCCGCACGCGGGACCAGGAGGTGCCGATAAAATCTGGGAACATGACGTGAAACCACTTTTTGAGGCTGCGCGTATGTCGCTCGACGTGGTGCGGACTAAGTTCTCGGGCGAAGCTATTGGTATATGCGAGAGTCTCGATATCAATGCATATGATGTTGTGATCCCTTGCTCCGGCGACGGACTACCCTACGAGTGCATCAACGGCCTAGGAAAACGCCCAGACGCGCGCAAGGCGTTGCGCCAATTGGCCATAGCACATATACCATGCGGGAGCGGAAATGCAATGAGTTGCAATCTAAACGGGACGCACAGGCCGAGCTTGGCAGCGCTCGCCATCATCAAAGGCGTAAGGACGCCTATGGACTTGATGAGCGTCACGCAAGGGAATACACGTATGCTTAGCTTCCTAAGCCAGTCGGTGGGTATTATAGCGGAATGTGACCTGGGAACGGAAAACTTGCGCTGGTTAGGTGCTGCGCGGTTCAACGTTGGTCTCATGCAAAGGATATTTAGCAAAAAGGTGTACCCCTGTGAGATCTCCATGAAAGTCGAAATCCCAGAGAAGGCGGATATCAAGGCCCATTATAAACGCGAGCAACTTGAATACGACTACACTACGCGAAGGGAAAAGGACGTTCCTAAGGAAGCATCCTTAGCGGGCGAGTCTACCTCTAGCGATACAGACGCCGGGGAAGGGTTGCCGCCGTTAAAATTTGGTACAGTCAATGACAAGGTCCCTGATGATTGGGAGACTGCTTCATACGACAAGTTAGGGAATTTCTATTGTGGAAATGTAAGTAGACGCCCATCTTATTATGGAATTCTAATCGACTTGCTAATGCCCGATAGATGGCGTGGATGGCCCCCGACGCAAACTTCTTCACGGCAGCATGCCCTAACGACGGATTGATGGATGTCGTGTTCAACGACGGTGATATCTCGGCGGCCAAGTATCTGGAATTGTTAACGTCGGTTGAGAGTGGCCGCTTGTTTGACAAACCTCATGTGACGTATCGGAAAGTCGTCGCCTACCGCTTCACCCCTCGTAATCAGAAGCACGGCTACATCAGCATTGATGGTGAACATGTTCCCTTCGAGCCCTTCCAGGTTGAAGTGCATCAGGGACTTGGTACTGTATTATCGAAGAGCGGGAAGTATGAAGCGGCTGGCCCATCGGGCTGGGAAGAAGCCCGTGTATCAAGTTGACGAATCCAGAAGAGTGATAGAGAGGATTCGAGATACCCAACATATAAGTAGGCGTACGGACCCGTTCTGTAAGAACTGTCAATATACAGTCCTTGCTGTAGTGTCTAATGTGAATTAGCCCTTCCGGTATGCTTCGAACCCTAAGGTGATGTCGCCCCAACCCTAGCTATATCAAGCCGGGAAAACGCCTAAACTCCAGGCCATTCCAGATGGGCTCTATTCTAGTGGCTCAGTCATTGAACCCATCCCAACTACTTCGATCATTGCCATCATCATTCATCTCGTCTGGCGAATCCACATTGTTCCCCGGCAGCCTCCCGTCCGCCAACGACTCCTTGGCCCTAGCTCGCACTGGTTTGCAAGGGGACTTGGATTGTGCTTCCACGATGTGCCGTAATTTACCCAGGAACTCATGGGAACCATCTGCATCCTCGCCATCTTCCTCCGTCAATAGCTCGACCTTCTCAGCCTCGTCGACCCAGATATCCAGAACGTGCAACCGCAAGCCAACAGGCATTTTAGACAGATTGCCAGTTTTTTCGAGGGGCCATTCTTCTAGAAGCTGCAGCATGCCGTTGGCTCGTGCTCCGGCCCACGTTTTCCCATTCTTATCCTTCTTTTCACCGCCCACCCAGGCCAGACTTGCGCCAAATACCCGTCGAACCAACAGCAAATACTTCTCCATACGCAGAACGTCAATAGCCGTCCACTCACGAGCGAGTGTGGTCCAAAAAGCGCGGAGGAAGGGGATGACAACCACACACTCGTCGTCTTTCGGAGCGGGTAGAACAGATAGAAGGTCGGCAAGCTCGGTGCATAAGTTCTGTTGGGGTATCGGGCGATCGCACATCCAGACGCTGTAGAAGAGGCCTTTCCATAGTTTCAGGTGATCGAGTTCGGTTAGTTTTCGCGCGGTTGTTGGTGCAGCGAGGAATGTGCGTAGTGTGCTCAGAGCCGATGTTCGCGTTTTGCGATCTATTTTTCCAGATTTTGTTAGCCGCTCGGAATATGATTGTAGCAGGTCGATATCGATTGAAGAATAGAAGAGCTGGAGAAGAATAGAGACGGACCGCTAGATGCAAGATGCTTTATAAAGGGCATATTCCTTTCGTCGGCCGCCATCATCAGATAATATGGTTGGATTCGTAACAGTGTGCGAATGAACGTTAAGTTTGTTGATTTCGTTCAAGTGAAATCGCAAGCAGGCAATGGATTTATATATTTTGCGACTGGAGCTGATTTGTACCTCACATACCTTTATTATGTATATGTAGCCAGAAGATCAGAAGATATGAAAAAATTTGGTCCCGCCATTGCGCAGATAAGCCAACTACCAAGCGGGGCGCGGAACGATTCCGTAATTTAGGGACCGGTAAATACAAGGTTTGTGGGTACTTACATAATATGTACGAATATTGTAGGTAAGTACTTGCATATACGGTATTAAGCAATATAGCCTCGAACCTAAACTCGACCTCGTATGTATATCAGCAACGATATCCATCACTCTTAACGACTAGAATAACAACTTTACATCTTTACCATATTCTTTATTAACTTTTTCTACATTTAAAGTACTTATACAATATATATATCGAGTTCCATTATAGTTCTTGTTATGATGGGGATTAATATATAATAACTCCAAGTATCAATGTTCCTCATCTTCCCAGTAGCACGAAGCTATTTCGAAACACTAATCATTCTACTTGCAACGTTCATTGCACACATAGTTGCTCACTGCTTATGTGTACTATCCATAGATATCAAATGTTCCAAGACATCCCGTAGTAGTGTGGGTGCCAAGGCAATTATATTCATAGGTCAATCATCCCCAGACCGATCTCAATAGTCTAGAGCTACCGAGGTGAGGAACACTGCGGAATCCAATTTATGCTGCCCTCAGCATTCCCGAATTCATCCCAACCATGATCCCTACGGCGAGCTTATTGACCGTAGAATAGACCGTGTTCATCTCGTATGTGTTTCCTCCTCAACCCTCCCATAGCCCACGATCCTCTGATCTCTCAATCACCCACTGCGATTCCCCTAGCCCCTAGCCAACTTAATGGTCGCTGCTAATGATCATGATAGCCATGACCAATAGTGTGCACGCTGAAAGCACCATCCCCGCCGTAATCATGCCGGCCAAACCATGGCAGTTGGCAGCTAGATGGTCTAGGCCCTGTGAATCGAAGTAATTCCACCAGCCGAATGCATACTTCGCCGTCAGACACGCCAGGACGACTACTGTAAGTCCGATGGCCAGGCTAATGACTATTCTCAGAAATTTACCGCAGCCGGAACTGAAGTCTTCGCGATGGGAAGAGTTGCGTCCTGAGGGTTTGCAAATGCCGCAGAGGGTGCCCAGAAACGAGAACCAGAGCAAGACGGCCGAGATTACAAGGTAAACGAAGGCTTCGTACGCATTGTTCGAGTCGGACTCCATTCCGTGTGCCACAAAGTATGGACGAACTTCATTGTTGACGAATGCCGCGAAGTAAGAGCATCCACCGGCCTGGCATCCGATAAGAACAATGTAGAATGCTGTGAAGCAGGCGACGGTTGCCGACATGATGATGATCGAATGCGAAAAAAGCCGATATCAAAGTGAAAAGTCTGTTGCGGAGATTGTGTGTGTTTGTGCGTATGTATGTTGATCTGTCACATCTAGGTGTAAGAATATGTCTAGACCAATCCTCGAGTACAGACTTACAGTTGACAACGATGACGATTTCGGGCAGATTCTCGATGGAAGTTTTTGTATCCGGAATGAGAAAGTGTTATCGCGGTGGATTTGGTGTTTTATAGAAAATAGAGAAGATTTTCTTTTGAGTCAGAATCCGCTGCGTGTAGTGGGAAGGAGAAGTTTGTGAGATTCTCGGGATGGATGTTTGTTGAGTGTAAGTTATTTGCTCTGAACTGCTGCTACTCGACTCCTTCTTAGATAAGTACGAATCACTACCTGAAGTGTGTGCACGGTGTCTCATCCCGAGTTAAATATCTAAATGATCAAGGTGTGTGCACACAGACACCTGTAAACGACGGGCAAAGCTCTGCCCCTACTGTAAGGAATTTATTTCCCATTGGATGATATTTGCAGGTGCACGGGTACCTATCTATGATTTTTTTTTTTTTTTTTTTTTTTTTTTTGCAGCTTCAAAACTAGCAGTCCCACGACATGTGTGAGTTGACATTCCTACAGTTCTCTTACCGTAGGAGAGATTGTCCCGCCGGCAAAGGTGGCTCGGTGTTGTGCCTTTTGCAAGTCTGCCTATCAGTATATAATATTCAAAAGAGGGAGCAATGATCCTCATAGATATTTGAAAGTAAACACATCTTTATTCCCTTCCCAAATAGCAGATAATGTGTCACGGATATTGTATGCTTCTCAGGGTGACAACCTAGTCTTTTTTTTTCCACAGGCTTCTTAAAGCATGATATCAGTCTCGGGAATCTCTTATCTGTCTCCGCTAAACTAGAATGGTACCTGTCAACATATTCCCAAAGCTTCCGAAAGTGATCGGGCCATGAGTGTGTATGCATGCGTATGCTCCCTAGCTGACAGGCATGGGCCACCAACAGGCTCGATGACAGCAGCTTTCATACACACAATATTATTTCCCGTCATTGGGCACGCATGATCTTCTAAATAATTGTTAGGCGCTCTCCACCTATGCAATACTTGGTCAGCTCCTGTAAGCAATGCCACTTATTATGTGAGCTCACACCCCTAAATCAGATTGAAGGTGAATTACAAGGCAACGCCCCAGGAACAGGATTATGGGTATATTGGATATATACGAGACCCACAGCCTCTGGATTAGAATATAGCCAAATTATTAAGTGCCTAGTATACTGTCATGATTGTAGCGGACATCGGAGTGAACGGGATGACTAGTTCTAGGGACATCTAAGGCGGTATGTCTGCTTGTTTTGTTTCAGTACCTACTTAGCAAAGGGGGTTTGATTCTTGGGAATCTGGGGCCGGACCATTACAACTTTGATTTAAACACTTCAGTGAATACACTCGCCATCCGTACTCCGGTCCTGTCTTTGAGATGTGAGCTCCGCTGCCGCAACAGATATTATGTCATGAACACGCTAGGTACACATATAGTACGCCTAATTAGCAGAAGATGACATTATATACGCCAAGTCCCTAGGGAGGTAGTTATGAGATAGCCTCAAACCCCCTACTGAACTAATCTACCCAACTAACCTACTCTTCCTCTCGAGCATCTAATCTGTATATCTAGCAGAGTTACGAGAAAGTAACCCAGACTTCGAACATTTGCCAGACCATATTGTCCCCTGGG
Organism: Hypoxylon sp. CO27-5; assembly: GCA_002120305.1. Classification (NCBI taxonomy): domain Eukaryota; kingdom Fungi; phylum Ascomycota; class Sordariomycetes; order Xylariales; family Hypoxylaceae; genus Hypoxylon; species Hypoxylon sp. CO27-5. The sequence goes on along the minus strand of KZ112600.1, from coordinate 72,165 downwards.
TCTGGCTCTTTGAATACAGTAATTTCACCGGATTCAGAGTGCTTCTCCTTCGTTCACTTCAGCAACTTCGACTTCACATCTACGTTCTCAACTTTATCTTTGCACACGCCCCTACCACAAACGTCTTTCCACAATTCTTGCCAGGTCTTTTCATTGTGTCTGTATTTATGACTATAGTCACGAGAGATATTCTGAAGCTGGAATGGGCCGGGAACGGTACTGCCGATCTGAGCTCCTACAACCAGTACTGGACCCCCAGTATCTTTTCTCAGAAGACGCAAGCAGCGATCTGCTGCCGTCTTCTGATCGTCGAGAGAATAGATGGAATACAGCTGTCATATGCAATATGGTGACTTTATCGTCTAGAATCCTGAGCTTGTCCTCAGGGGAGGCCGAAAGCAAATTTCCAGGGCAAATAAAATGATCTCTTGGTAGTTTGTCCGCATCATTGAACAACTTGAAACCAAGATCAATAAACTTTGGCTCGATGTCACTAGCCCACAGCCGATGCACGAGCGCGCCATCGTAGGCGAGCTTGCGGAGATCCTGACCAAAGCAAGTTCCTAAATCTAGAAACAGCGGCTCAACTGAATCATCTAGGATGGGCTGCTTCAAAGGTGACAGGAAATGCTCTTTGTAAGCGTAGTGAGCAGCCAAATCGAATTCGATGAATCTAAATGTTCCAATACACGGGTAGGGAAAACACGAATATGCCTCGTTTCGTAGCTTAAGAACGTGGTCACGTTGGACGTCCTTAGGTATGCCAGAGTACGATGTGAGCAAATCCGAGAGGCGTAAGTCGACGCCTCTGTCTGGTCTGTGTCTGCCATAGGTAAGTATCGACTACCAGGAACCGCTGTCGCGTTTGTTTGCAATACTATGAATTAGAAAGAACAAGATTGAGGAAGAAAATGCGGCATTAAAGATGATGCAATTGAGGAGACAAGTGACAATAGTTTCGTGCTGTACATAGGGAATAGTCGAATCTCCCCCAACGGCCACCGCGTGCCCGTTAACGGCAATTACCCGGTAAGTAGTAGCTCTTTATTTATCACAATGCGCGCACTTCGCTCTTAAACAGCTAGGTTTAGTCAACCGGAGCCGAGAACGGCCATAGGTCTGTCCGTGACATAGGCATACCTCCCCGAATACTTCACACCAACCCATTATCCTGTTGAATAATCCACCCCATAGTCGTAGGAAAGGAGAAAGCAAAAGATCCTATATCAACTTAGAATCGATTTACACTTGATAGTGAATGGAAGTGTTGTCTTAATTGAAGGATATTGCTGTTGATACTTTTTAGGTGCTAAAACTACCTATAAATCTAAGGTAGGGCAGATATCCTCTCACAAGTATCAGTCTTGTCATCAGCTGCCCTTTACAAATTATACGGCCGATTGATTGGGAAAGGGGTTTCGCGCCTCCTAGTTTGACTTGCCATCATGTAAATGTAATGGAGCATTCATAAGTCTCATAATTCAGGAAGTGCATGTCTCTGACGCTTTTCTCCTTTAGCACCTTGCAGAACTTCTTGTGGTCCTTCTCATTCCAGGCCTTGGTTTGACAGTCCTTGCTTTCCGGTTAGTCTTATAATCAACCTCGCATCTCTATCCTAACGGAACTGATTTACTACGAATTGCATACCTTGTTACAGTAGTGAAAGAGAGTACATCCTCCACACTTATTGAGGTCTTCCTTATCTATGTCGCAACCGTGACATTTTCGTTGGGCGTTTCCTCCGGGTATGTACTTGATTACTTCTTTATTCATCTCGACGACATCATTGAGCTTGAGGGGGATAATCTATCGTTTGAGAGGATGAGCAAGTCACAGTAACTTCTACAATAGAAGCGGCTACTTGCCAGTACTTCGTCGGAATCCTCCACTCTCACCCCAATCGTCCCGTCGAGGAAGGGATGGATCAAGGCGTAGAAGATAGTAATAGTGTTGCCGATTTTGAAGTTCTTCAGGAGCCGGGGCATATCATTCGGATCATCTGGGTAGAAGGCTATCACGAACTGGTCACCCCGGAAGTCTTTGGCAACGATACGCGGTCGAACGATAGTGTTGGCTTCGATGATCTCTCCGAGGAGGCACCAATGCTTGCGGTTCGTAGCAGATGTATCGTCTGTGTCCACGAAGTATCGGTCGTCCCACAAGCGCTCGTGGGGACAGTCGCGGAATGAAGGAAAGAATTCGCGGTCTTGGAAGGACTGAGGCTTAGCTTCCAAAGCCATATTTATGTAGTCCCAAGTAGCCGGAAGGTCTTTCAAGTGTCGAAACTAGATGGGTAGCTCGTTCAGTTCGTTTCGTCTGTTTCTTGTATTAGGAAGCGAGGGGGGGAAGAAACAAAATACTGTGTGCGCATCTGCGGTTTGTGGCTTACACAAGTCAAATTTCATTGCGAATGCCTATGCACTTGCATAAGATAATGACACGGCAAGAGACGTTCACTTGAGACATGTCAGTGAATGTTACACGTAATTTTCAGCTACCTTAGCAGCTTAGGTATGTAGGTACATACCTACATGTAATTCATCGGGCTTGATACTGCCTAATAAGGAAACATTTTGTCTATTAGAAGACCCACTGACGTACCTACCTCAGTACCCACACGCAGTACTCGGTACCACGATACTAGCAGTAAGGTACATACATAATGTACCGTTCATTTGCTAAACTTGACGCGCATTCAAGTTAATCGCGTCCCCAGTTCTCAGACCATCTACCATAATTCACAATTTGAATCATGGAATTACGAGATTGTCGTTTCAGAGGCCTCGAATTTCGGTGACAGTTTCATTTTCGTACTTTAATACTTAGACGCGAGATGGAAGAAGCTACGCGGCAACATTTTTACCGCCACGGTGAACCGGTTAGCTTGTTCTTTTCCCTTCTCATGTGTGGTCTTAAGATTTGTATCAAGCTGACTGTGGGGAACCTGCTATCAGGGCCGCGAGAATGAAAAGAAAAACTGTCACTTTTGTCAGATTCGCTCATTTGCCACACATGCTCGGTTTCCTGTCACCATTGTTAATACTGAAGATGATGCTGTACTTGACCCAGACTTCCGGTTTGTGGAGAACTCGATCCTCGGAAAAGGTGTAGAACCGACTAAGAAAGAGTTCCTCACCGGCTGCGAATGTATCGACTCAGAGGATTGCCAGTATAACACATGCAATTGCCTTCAGGACATCGAGGACGACAGTTCAGACGACGAGAGTGCCGAAGGCACTTTCGGGGAGAAGCCACGCAAGAAAGCTTACGCATATCACTCTCATGGTGCACGAGGCGGCCACCTGCGCTCCAAGATTCTCGCGTCTCGCCATCCCATCTATGAATGCCATGAAAGCTGCGCATGCGGTCCAGATTGTCCAAATCGAGTGGTAGAGAGAGGTCGCAAGATACCCCTGCAGGTCTTCAGGACTAGAAATCGGGGTTGGGGGGTACGGAGCACCGTGGACATCAAGAAAGGCCAGTTTGTGGACAAGTACATGGGAGAGATTATCACCGCGCACGAGGCTAATCGGCGGCGCGCGAAATCACATATTGCGCAGCGCAAAGATGTTTATCTCTTCGCGCTGGACAAATTTTCTGACCCGAATTCGTACGACGAGCGTCTTCGAGGACCGCCTTTGGAAGTAGACGGCGAGTTCATGTCAGGCCCGACTAGATTTGTCAATCATTCTTGCGAACCGAATATGCGCATATTTGCTCGAGTAGGCGACCACGCGGATAAGCATTTACATGACTTAGCATTGTTCGCGATCAGAGATATACCGAGAGGGGAGGAGTTGACATTTGACTATGTCGATGGAATTGATGACTCGGAAAATGATGCTTTGGACCCGGAGAAGCAAAAGGATATGACACGATGTTTGTGCGGAAGTAAGGCCTGCAGAGGCTATCTTTGGTGATGGTGTAGATGTTCGGGTTTGTTGTTAGCTCTCGAACTCCTAGAGGCGTATATCCACGGATGGATGCTAAGATTGAAGTGGTTTGTTCTCAACGCCATCAATGTGTATTAGGTAGTAACTGGTATTCGGGACGACTGGCTCGGATCAATTACGAACCTACATATATGGATGTATGTAGAGCATGGTCACCTAGAATTGTCAGGTATGCACTGGATTAGACAATGACGCGCGTTATGTAACTTAACTTGCATATTACGACATTAAGCTGTCACGCAAGCTGCCTCACACGAAAATCTCCTATCAAGACTCCAAGAAAGTTAATAACAACCTTATATTCTGCTCACGTAACATGGACGTCATTATACTATTTACTTTTGCGAAACCGGACAACTAAATGGACGTATATGGGGTTTTGATAGACGTAAATATATCCGGGGGGTATCACATGTTACAGAAGGTTAGATACGCTAAGCAGTCACTAATTGTCACTAATTATAATAAGGTTAGCGGGGAAGTGCTTGGCACTCATCTCTTGGGCCAGCTGGGCCAGTTCCTCATATCCCTGTGCGCTACCTAAACAACAATGTCGATCCATCGACTTAATTCTTCCCATTATTCGTCACTAAGCCTCATTCTTCAACTTCCCAACTCCCCAGTGGACAATCCCTTACAGATATCCCGACGTCGGCTTACACCGCGACTAGCTGGCCAGGCTGGATAATCTATCTAGACTCTGTTTCTTACAAGGAAAATTAAGAAAAACAAGAGGAGTGGCTGTTGGGAACAAAGATAGAACAATGCGTTGAAACGATTCCCTCTACCCAGGGTGTGCCCGATCACTATTTTCACGTGGCTTAGAACTTCTCAAAGCGCAAAAGAAATGGTACTATTGCCGAAACTCCCTCTACGAGTCTTGCCCAGCTCGATAGAATAAGGGCCATTCAAGGGCATGCGCTGTCGTCTCCCAGCAAGTGCTGCTAGACATGTCTTGTCTTGACGTTCAGCTAACAGCGAACTTCGCAGGGCTGCTGCTTCTCGCGGCCTGCCGGCCCTAATGCGCCCTATCCTGGCGGCAGTGCTGTATCGCCCTCTGCTCGCGCCATCAACTCCCCGCCGCCGTTACATCCTTCTACCACCGACGACAGTGCACCAGCTTCGCGAGCTGCTTCCCGCTCTCACCAACCTCCTCAGACATCCCATTCGCAACAGCCGCATTCCCCCCACCACCACCAGCAACGCCGAATACATAGTTACCAACCTCCCTTATCGCAACATATAGACAAGCCCCTGCGACGCCACGAATGGGTTGCGCGCGACCGCGCGTGGACACGGTCCGAGTTGGACACCGAACGAGCCGATTTCTTCTATACGCGGGTTACCGGGCGACCGGAAGTATGGCAAGTTTTAAAGGCCGTTCTGGAGGTATTGTGGGAGGCGGATACTAGACGCGCGGCTGGAGGAGAGCCTCGGGACGACGACGGGGCCGACGGGTTGGCTACGGCGCAGAGCATGCTGAAGGCTGCCGAGATAACATTACCTACGGGCGACCTATCAAACGGCGTATACGACGCTCTAGGCAATTACTATGCACTGCCGGAATGGATCGTTAGCGATCCTGTTAACGTGACGGAGGAGGGCAGCGCGAAGAAGGGAAAGAATGATGTAGACCAAAAAGGTGACGATGAATTAACAGGCGAAGAGGACGCCATGCAAGAGTTGGGCGAAGACGAGGCCATGAGGCGGAGAGAGGAGAAAGGAAAGGGCGTCGCTGATTTTAGAGATATGGTCAAGGTCCGCGCTAGACTCAGCGAGAATCTACCAGACGTGATAGTCAGTGTGGCACCCGACGAGAGTGTAAGAAGCTTCTCTAGGAAAGTAGCTGAAGAATCCGGTGTAAGTCGCCATACCTCATTCTTTCTATCGTCCGCTTCGTCCAAGTATGATATTAATCTTTGAAACAGCTTCCATCGACGAAACGGGTGCGTGTGGCCTACATGGGTAAGATTCTTAAGGAGAATTCTTCCTTGCAAGGCCAGGGCTGGAAGAAGGGTCATGTGGTAAACGCGTTGGTTTTCGACCGGTAGTAACAGTTCTCGGCACCGTACTGTCTCCTACATTGCGGAAGCCCTGTCAGGCCTCGTCCTTCACTCTTCTCCCCCTGGTTTTGAATCTACTCCATGAGATTTCATGAGCGAATTACGCTCGTCAGTCTCGCGACAGGGTTTAACACATTACTCGCGCGGCGCGAGGTCAGCGCGAGGCTACGCTATATGGCCGATAAATACTACCCCTAAGCCACCTTCCTCATTATTGGAGAATTTCTACTGTAACCATTTTCATCAGTTGTTGGCATGGCTCACCGCGGATCCATCCATCCCCTTTACGTGTGCTGCCATGCAATTCTGCATCGAGTTCTATATAATACCCATTTTTGTCTTTAGCTATATCAGCATCTAGTAGGCTAGAGGAGTTACTTTGGCTTGGTTGCCACGAATTACTTGGTGGCTGGGTAGTTCGTTGATGAATACTACGAAGCAACGATTCGTCAATCTAGAGTCTTAATTATGGCCAAATATAAATATCAGATTGGCATATTTCATATTAACAATTTAGGTCCCATTGAGCTAAGTTGCACTTAGCTGTTATTACCCGGATGCAGTGTGCTTATAACAGAGGAGGCAACTCCTGCTGCTATTTTTAACATATTCTAGACTCCTCAGACTGTAGTAGGCGGGTCCTTACCGGTCTTTCGGAACATGATATCATGCAGTTAATATGGGTAAACTTCCCGCAGCCATGATCTAGAGCTTCGAGCTAGGAAATCGGAGGAACAACACATATGAAGAGTACCTAAGCGAACAGGCTGCTCTCTCCGTAACGAGTGGTACGATGATCCTATGATAAGAGTGAAGCTAATGAACCAACCATAATTATTTAAGGAATGCTCGGTTTCCTAGATCACAACTCAGAGTGTAGATACAAGAAGTCACACAGATAGTTGGCTATTGTCTGAATAGTTTCATAACCAACCACCGAGAAGACATTTACCTACCATCAATACCCGTTAGGCGTTGAGATGCACTTCGTTAGCCCGCTTACACTATTCTTTGCTGCCTGCTCTGCGACTACACTGCAGAAACTCATAACTCTAGCTGATACTTTAGAAGCACCATTCTCGCCCCCGACCATAAAAACTATCTCATTTTCAGGAAATGGCTGCCCTCAAGATGGCGGGAGGAAGCAGATTTCAGGCGGGTGGGAACATTTCGCATTCACCCTTCCCGACTTTGCGGCTTCGTACGGCGGAAGCAAGCCAAAAACGGTCAATTGTCAAGCGCACATGAACCTGGTGGAAGGAGAGTCCGGTTGGCAAGTCGCTGTGAAAGACATTTGGACTAAAGGTCACCTGGAACTGGAACCAGACGTCAAGTTAACACAGTTCATCACGACGTACTATAGTCAAGATGCGGCGAACACGGTATGGGTCGATCGATTTATTCGTCTATTAAGCTACCATATAATACAAGTTATGAATGTGATTCTAACATTGAACTTGATAGGTTTCTACAGTCCAAACAGTGACGAGTCCTCCTAACTCCACCCTGTCTCGAGACATCACCATTCATTCAAGTATCCCGAATGAAAGTGTTGTTTGGTCGCCCTGCACGGGATTAGATGGGAACGTTGGTCTCTTGAACGTGAATTTCCGCATAGCTTTCACTTCGACTAATACAAATTCTTACGCCTATTTTGGCGGAGGGAAGAATTCGTCTGTCAGCGAGAGATGGAATTGGACATGGAGACGGTGCTAGCCGAGATCGTTGTGGGTGCGTTAGATATTCCTACCTAGGTAGGTATGTGTCAGTTCTCTAAGAAGTTTACCTATTAGGCAGTTTCCTGGTCTAACAGCCTTGACATGATGGTATTGATTAATACTTACCTCCTAGCAGCTCCGTAGAAACAACCAAACTGTCATGCTGTATTATCATCCGAGGATGGCGAGGATTCTCTACATGTATGTTAGGTAGGTAGTACAACCGTTGTTTTTAACAGCGGGATGGGGCGTTGAGAAGCGTCTATTCTGAACCTAACTTCACCATTCACCCCAGATAGAACCTACAACAAGAAAATAATTTGATAAACCACTACGGTAGGCTCAGGTTCCGTCTCGTTTGTGTGCATCCTTCAATTAGAAGACATTCCTCATCATGCATTACCGCTCGAAACTTGCTCAAATAGGCTCCTTATATTGGGGACGGCCCCGAAGCACACCTTCTTTATTCGCGAATCGTCGTATTGCCATGTCAATAATCTCCTTTTCTCTGTTTATTCCACTATGTTCCGAGTTGCTTTTCTTCGGACATATTGGACTTCCTATTTGAATATTACCAATTTTGAAGAGAAATCCAGCTATTGTGGCTTGTGGATAGGTGTATATTACGCGTGGTAGAGTCAACCTCTTGGTTCTAAAGCCCGAGACCTAGAACAGCACTACGTTATGGGCCAAACCACCTGCGCCCAACCGGAATGTCTCAGTCAGAGGAGTGATGCTTTACACAAAACAGCCAAAATAAACCTGAAGCACATATGACCCTCTATCGTGTAGCGAAGCGAGCCGGTCCCGGCCGCTTCCCGCGGGTGGAACTTGCTCATATTCTCTCTAACTAGGTACCTACTTACCTATTCAGGTAGGATTGGATGTATAAGGGGGAAGTCCTGTGCAAGTGATGTTTATTCAGGGGCGTAAGCAATATTTGGAATAGTATAGGTGTTGTATGTCATTCTGGTATCTGACCACGATTGAAAGACGACGCGATTATCAAATAAAACCGGCTCACACAGGGCGAATATGAGTACGTTTTTACAAACAGCGTGCTTACTAGGTACCTCACGACATTGACACTGGTACGATATAGAAGAATTTCAATACTAGAACAGAATTATTATATTATATCTATACCACCTCTATTACAATTATCGTTTTAAGTGCTCGAAGACAGGCAGATTCACCTACTCCTTGCTCCCTATTCTCGAGGACTACCTCTATTCTCAAGGACCTTGCCCAGCAATGGAACATCGGCATAATCGTATAGGGTTATTCAAAGCCATCATGCTTATCATTGAATTTGGTCTTGTTATTGTCACTATGTCGCTGCTTTGCTGTGCCTATCCAGAACGGTTTAGGAGAACACTATGGGAAATCGGCGGAGAAAATGGCTGGAATTCCAATCCTCGCCTACGAATATACTTCTATGCGAATTATCAGCAGCCCCCTGAGATACCTTTAATTTGGGCCCAACGGTACGTCTACTAAGTCCGTGGGAGCGATGGTGGTTTCTTTCATCCTTGAATGGCGATACCTACCTGTTGTAACGCTCAACCTAACCTTGTCTCAGCCTCAGCGAATCCAATCTAGCTATCTCAGTGCTTGCCACAGCCATATGCTCAGCACGAATCGTTTTATTTTGCTTCAACGTCACTCCGGGCTTTTCTCGGCTTTTCAATGCTTTGAATGATGTGCTGCTCTCGGGTTTCTGGATGTACAGTGTCGTCGCCCAGTCGTCTAGCGATCTCACCGATCCGGACCATCTTAGTCTTCGACCATGGTATCTAGAGAAAAGCTGCAGCATCTTTGATTCAAGCGTAGTCGAAGCCTGCCTTCTTGCCAAGGCCTGTTTTGCCTTTTCAGTGTTATCACTGTGAGTGTCCTGTTTTTTAGACTGCAGATGATCCGCATCTCGATTTTACTTCAAAGCTCACGCCAGGTTGCCCCAGAATATTCTTTACTACTCGCACACTAATCTCTATGTTGCGACTTGTATACTGGTGCGGACAAGTTCAATTGTTCGATCGCGGTGTGGAAAAGCTATGTGCTCGACTCCAGAAAGACCCAATGGATAGAGACGGTTGGTTCTCTGTCTCCCGCGTACAAATGGGAGAATACAGGGATAGTATAACGATAGGAGAACCGCGTATTATCGACATAGCTTAAGTACATATCTACATACATGTATACAACATTGAACGTACATATGTATGTAGCCAGCCCCCCATACATGTAGGTACCTACCATGTACATACAGATATACATACACGTATATGTATGTAGATGCTTAATGTCCCTACATATTTACCTACCTTGGTAGGTTAGGAAGATGTTAAGTCCGAGGAGCATACTTGATAATCGAATGATCTCCCAGAACGATACGACTTGGTAGGCTGTTTATGGGATAAAATAAGATCATGTCCACCAACAGCAAAGTCAGACTTCGTCTACTAAATCTATATGTACCTACACGTGTAGATAGATGTCGCGGACTTCTGATGAGCAAATTATATCATCATGTAACCAAAAATGTGTACCCCGTGCTTCAAACGAGTGCCACCAACCGGTATTAATAAATCTTATCCACTCGTGTCACAAACGTGGGTGGAGTTATACCCTTGGTTGGTATCCCTGCAAAGGTCCACCCATAAGCAAAAGGATGTTGATAAACTTACTCCCCACACCCCCTTTCGGACTTCACTGTCTCAGCTCAAGCGCGAGTTCCTAGTGAGAGGGTCGGTCCTCTTCGAGAAAAATCATCGGATTCATGTGTATTCTGGTTGGTGGTTTTTACGGAGCTAACTACCATACGACCAGGGGTAACCTAGGATCTTGCCATGGATGTACTATATGTCGGTTACCGTCACTTCCTCGGCGGTGGGACGGGGGGCCTTGAGTCGAGAAACGCTTGTGTCATTACATATATGGCCGTGGCCTACAGAAATATTCCAAAATGGCGATACCTGTTTTTGTAGCAATATCGGCTCGTCATTGTCACCCCAACCCGAGGGTAATACTACTGTATTGCATTAGACAATATGGATCATATGGAAATGGAAGGAACTCCCTGGCTGGACCAGCCGGTGATGCTTCACTCGTCCCGGGCTGACACATGCAAGTTAAGTCCAGCGCAATGTGCTTACCGCCAGGGCCATTGGCGATATTGGTATGTTTTCAACCCATTGATGTATTGTCGAATATAGCATCCAAATCGGCTAAAATGAGTGTTCAGGTACGAGGCAGATCATGTTTACGCTCTATCGACGGTATACTTCTTCATCGCGGTCATCGTTGTATGTCTTATCGGATTCTGTAGCCACAGACTTGCTCCCGCGTCCGTCAGGGAAAAAGCCTGGTGGCGGAAGTTGGTGGCTAGCATCCGCTTTCTCTCCTATCGTCGTTATGACCTGACAGCCGTCTGGTGGCATGTGCCGTCTTTAGGAGTAAGCTTGTTATTGATTGTCGGCGCGGTCTTTTTCCTAGGTATGTTCGACCTGATCTTTTCATTGACCCCTAATTTTCTAACTAACTTGGCTTTTGGATAGCAATGACTCTCGGTCCACAGCCGTATTATTGGCCAAATACACGAACACTTAACTATGGTGGCTCACCGCCTATCGCAACCCGGGCTGGTTGGATGTCGCTGGCGTGCTTACCTTTTATGATCATATTGCCAACGAAGGCGAATATGATCGCTTCCCTGACAGGAGTCTCCCATGAACGCTTGATTGTGTTCCATAACTGGGTCGGTTGGGCCATGTTCGCCCTGGCTCTAGTCCACACATTCCCGTTCATTGTCTTTCATATTTGGAAAGGAGATATGGTCACCCAGTGGAATACTAGCGTGGTCTACTGGACTGGTGTCGTCGCCCTGATCGCGCAAGCCTATCTCCAATTCTTTTCGCTTCGCTTCATTCGGTTGGTTTCTTGGTTGGTCATTGACTCCGTATTGTGACTAATATGTAACCAGGGACCGGTTCTACGAATTCTTCAAGGCGACGCATTTTCTTGCAGCGCTGATTTTCGTGTTGTTTTTCTTCATTCACTGTGACTTTCGGCTGAGTTCCTGGTGCGCTAGTCCTCTTCACCGTACCTAATCTAATGCAAGGTGCTGATTTGTTTTCCAGGGATTATTTCATTGCAACTGGGGTACTGTATACCCTCTCCTTCCTATATCCTCAAGTTCGTACCTTTTTCGAATTTGGATTGTCTCGTCGCGCTAGTTTTACTATGGTCTCGGATCTGGCTTTGAAGGTGACAATCCCCATTGATACCGCATGGCGGCCCGGGCAGCACATGTTCCTTCGTTTTGTTCACATGGGTCTACATGCATTTACGGCCCATCCCTTCACGATATGCAGCCTTCCCGTTACGAGAGATAGCACCGGGAATTCGAAACTCGTATTTTATGTGCATCCTAGGGGTGGAGTAACTGGTCGCTTAGCTAAAGCCGCAGCCCAACGACCCGGCTTCAGCGTCCCTGTCTTGCTTGATGGGCCATATGGCGGCGTCCAGGGAAGGCCCCTATATACCTACGATCATAACTTGATAATAGCTTGCGGCGCCGGCGCCGGTCTCTCGTTACCCTTTGTTATGGAAAGCCTATTGCGTTCGGCTTGGCAAGCACGGACTGGGAAAAAGAAGTTCGTAAACAAGATCCAGGTTGTGATCGCCACAAGAGATATGCAATTAGTTCAGTGGTACGAAGAGGCTCTGCTGGAGTACCTAGAGGAAAATGGCCTCGAGATGGTCCCCGATAGTCTTGACATCTTGATATACCAGACAGGCAGGCCCACGTCTAAGCCCAACAGCACATCCAAAGATCCCGAACGACCCGACGAGAAAGTCAACGGGGATTACCAAGTCGTTAAACGCCTTCCTATCAGCGTGTTTACGGGTCGACCGGATATCGCGACTGTGGTGAGAGATGCGACTCTTCAGCGGGGGCTCTCCGTCGGTATTGTTGCTTGTGGGCCAAAAGAAGTTTTGAAAATAGTTCAGGACGAGGCAGCAGCAGCTCAGTTGCGGGTTGTCAGCTCAAAATCCGGTGCGCGTGAGGTATACTTGCACTCTGAGGTCTTCTCGTAAGTTGTCCACCAATTTGCTTTCCAAAGGTTGCTTAGTTGTTGTCAAATACCTACTTGCTACCAGTGGCTTACTTTGGCTTAGGTGGTGATGTGACACGTCTAGCTGGTGATAAGGAAGGCAGGAATAATGAAATGGCACCTTTATTAGTATGATCAATAGCCATGATACCCACTTAAGACCAATTATTCAGAATTTTGAACAGGTGGCAGCGAGGTTTTAGTGCATGTCCATGAAGCTACTCTGAGCACAATACATTCGGTCCTGATCATGTACATCAAGCCACCCGCCAATAAGAGTGTGCCGTTTATCAACCATCGTCCCCAATTTGATATCACCCAAACCCATACGTGTAGGGACAGTTCTGTGATACCTTCTTGTGTACCAGGCAGTAAATTGCTGAACAAAACGCCGGGAGGTTGGTACGTCTCGAAGTTAGATAACAAGAGACAACAAGGTCATTTCTCAGTATCAGACTTTCTATGTACATACATGTAGGTACATAGATAGCTGAGGTACGTCGTCTAACCAGTAGAAATCCACATATACGGTTTGATGTACTTACACGCATACATCATGATCCAAGACTGGGGTGAGGGGTGTAGCTTTAGCGACGCTAATACCGGAAAGACCGGTGACCCTTGCTTAGATCCAGATGGCTTGAGAGAGTTTGAGCAGATTTATTCCTACACTTTCCATAAGCAGTTAGGCAACCCTCGCAGCGGGAGACCCTGACCCATGGGGCTGGTGACCGGATGAGCCTCTCACAATATAGAATGCAATATTTATGATACCTACTAGGTACATACCTACCTACCGTACCTAAGGTCAACATGCGATGATGTGAAAACTTGAAGTACGGGTAGCAAGGGAAGGGGCGCGCGACCTGATTTATCCCTTTCCTACCTCTGCATTTTGCATCCACCTCACATGGACCCCGGATATGGTCAGCATCTAACCACACCATACGGTCAAACGTCCAGCGCCAGGGCTATGAGCAAATATCTATTCGTCCAAGTTCACGACCCCAACATCCTGAAAGTCGAATTGACTTTTAAGTAATATACTTCTAGTTACAGTCTGTCACAACTCTGCAACAGCGCATGTTTGGATCGTCAGAGACGGAATATAACACGCTCAACCCATAAAGGTTAGCAAAGTTGATCGCATCAGCGTATAAGAATAGGTGTGTCTGACGAAATCCAAGCTTCTTCAAATGTCGCGACACCTTAATAAATTAGGTATCTAACAGCTTTATATATCCAGTATTGTGAAGAATATACTGCTGCTTCTTATCTTTTTTTTTAAAAAAAAAAAAAAGAAAGAAAGAAAGTCCCGAACAACTTCTGTCAACCTACCTACCTCTAGGGTTATCTTCACCAAGAACATATCCTCGGCCAGCAAAATGGACATGACGATGTCGACCTCTACAGGCATGACGGGTATGACCATGACCACGACAAGTGGAAGCTCGATGCCATCGTCTACCGGAGGAATGGATATGGATATGGGCTCATCGTCCTCGTCCATCATGATGACTTCAGCCGAAATGGCCATGGTCTTCTTTCAGAGCGTCACCACCCCGCTGTATTCGACAGCATGGACACCCCAAGGTGAAGGCTCGTATGCCGGCACCTGCATCTTCCTAATCGCTCTGGCCTTGATACACCGCATCCTAATAGCTTTGCGGTCTATCGTCTTCGACTCGAACCAAGCGCACCATAGGCATCGCAAGGTCGTATCGTCAGACTCGGACGATTATCCGGGCAGCAGAAGCGAGTTAGAGTCGATAGGCAACCAATTCAGATCTCAATGGAATAGTCATCCGTTTAGGGTTGCGACTGAGACGGTTCGCGCCTTGCTTGAAGTTGTGATTGGTGGTATTGGATATTTACTGTAAGCCAATTTTCATGTCTATCTCACTTCACTCCCCGACAGACTAAAGCGACTTGCCTATTTCCTAGGCCGAGATAAATATTCCTGACAGTTTCGACAGCATGTTAGCAGTGATGACGATGAACGTTGGCTACTTTCTCTCTGTACTTGGGGGCATCTTCCTTGGCACTTTTGTTGCTGGTCGATTCGGTGCAAGCGATAACCATCATTGAAATAGTACTTCGCAACGTCACTTGCGATAGTCCGCCTCTACCTATCTGAATGTAAGGATCCTGGAAGTGAAGAGATGAGGGCGGAGTCTAAGACAGATGCGGTGAATATTTATTTATTATATCGCTCTTAAATATCTACCTACCTTCTTATATCAATTGGAGATTACTCTTCCCGACCTAAAAATATGACAGGAAACTGCTAATTGGAATCGGTAGAGTATCAAGTTAGATACAATCTCAGTCGTCCGCTTAGCTGACGCCCTCTAGACTTCCTCTTAACTCATGTTCGTGATAAAACGGTTTAACAGTGTAGGTCTGAGAACCACATCATTCTCTACTTCTCTACCTAGGTGCGTTTTCTATAACTCTTAATGTTAATAGTATGTCCCCTAAGATAATAGTATCCTCAGTGTTGGTTATTCTGTCGATATACCCACTATCGTATTGAAATCCTCTGGTCCCTCGCAGCGTTACAGTGAGCCGTTCAAACATGTCTAGGCACCGAATACGAGATCTTCTCCACTCGGAGATGAACCCTCATTTTGGAAAGACATGGGCATCAAAATTATCGAATGACTATATAAAGAGAAGTACATCGACTACACTTTAAACGAGAATGCATTGCTGACCGTCCTGGGTGAGATAACGTTCACGATCAAGCCTTTCATTATGAGATACGTTGAGATTCTCCTAGTAGCGGCAAGGCTTGCCGCTACTATTGATGCTCGTATCCCGAGGCTCGTACATGATAGGCAGGCTCCGGCGATAGAAGTCACTCTGACTCCTGTTGAAGCTGGTAATGCTGCTGAGTTGGTTGCGACTATTTTAAATATCGGTTCTACAGATCTCAACCTACTGAAAGTGGGCACGATCCTTGACGAAATTCTGCCTGTTCAGAAGGTCTTGGCAGTGGATGAAAAAGGTATATAAAACCCCGATTTCCTCAACATAGGAGGATAAAACTAAACACGGAGCTTAGGTCTTGAGGTACCTTTTAAAGGGATTCACGCAAGTATCCAGCATAGCGCTCTCACAGACGAGCACTTTCGCCTACTGAAAGTGTCTGAATCTGTGAGCACTGTTATCAGCGCAGCCACCGTACATGAGTTCACCGCGTCGGGAACGTATACATTCTTGGCAACAGGTCTATTACCCGTAGCCCCTGCTGGGTCTACAGAACTGTCGGGTCCCGCGCTCACCTACCTGTCCAACAACGTTAGCTTACATGTTGATGCACAAGCGGCTGCAGCCATACCCAAAGCTTTAACGTTTGCCCCCCTAGAGACTCGTACGAACATCCAAGACGGCTGCAATGCGACTCAGTTAGCTGCCAGCACCGCGGCCCTCACTAATTGTGAGACGTTAGCCCTTGCTGCTGCTGCTGACGCGGCGGACCCGTCTTCGGCTCGCTTCGTCGAATACTTCAAAACTAACTCTTCCTCAACGCGGCAAATTGTGGTTGACCGACTGACAGCTGCTGCGAAGGAGTGCTCAACGACAAACTCGGGACCGTCACGGTATTTCTGTTACGATTACTACGGATTATGCGAAACGGATGGGCCTTTGAATGCGTACACCAAGTTTGACTTTGACTTTGTCATCATGTGCCCTCTTTTCTATGACACGCTGCCGCCTCTACCGCAGGGATGCCACCGCCAGGATCAAGCCACAACGACTATACACGAGATGACTCATTGCGAGGATGTCTATAGTCCTCATACGAATGACTTTACTTACGGATACAACGAGAGCACTGCGCTGCCACCGGAACGGGCTCTTTTGAACGCGGATAATTATTCGCTATATGCGAACGGTAAGAGATATCCCTTGGTTCAAACCAGGAAACAGTACTAACATATGGGTAGCTGTTTACATGGGATGTTGATTGTTGAATGGGGCTAAAGGTAAATGCTTCTTACCTAGATATGGATACCAACCTCTTAGTTATCAAAGAATTACAAATGTTTAGTGATATGAAGTACCACATATAAAATAGTTAGTTCTGGGAACTATCTTGGTAGATGACTAGAGATTGAGAGCCATGGCTCCCGGTCATCACACAGCCCCAGGTCACTCAATTTTAATGTACCTAGTCTGACGCTTACTAAATGACCATGTCATTGTAGAGCATTCCCATATTATAGTAAATATACACTCGGTGTTCCGCTCCTTCATCCGCTAACATCAGCCTGAGCTGAGCTATTAAAACAGCTCTAAGGTATATGCCATTGTTCAAAGGTGCAAGTATAAAACTAAACGTTGGAGTCTAGACCGAAACCCCATCAAAACCTAGCTCACATGCCTTTTGCCTTAACCATTTTAATACCAACGACGCAACTGACCGTGACCAAGGGTGACATATAAGATATGGGAAAGCAACGGGACCTATGCAATCTCAAGCCACCTATTCTTCGACTTCTTCAGCTTCTTCAATATCTTCGGCCTCTTCTTCAGCCTCTTCTTCGGCCTCTTCACCTGAAGATTCCTCGCCGTTAGAATCTTCGCTATCGGAATCCTCTACCACTGTGTCCGAACTTCTCCTAACTAAGTTAGGAAACATCAACTGCTGAGCCTCATCTTCATCTAATACGTCTTCAGGAGGGGCGTCACTGAGATCGCTTTCGTCGTCAGCCGAGTCGTGGACGCTTCCAGGCGCCGAGCTCGAGTCAACCTCGGCCTCTTCATCTTTCATCTCTACATCCTCATCTGGTCCTCCATCGTCACTCCTCAAGTCATCGTTTGCTTCCCCATCTTTTCCTTCCTCTGCCGCAGGTGTCTTGCCGCTAGAAACAGAGCCGCGAGATTTGGCACTAGCAGGTTTCGGGCCTTCTTGAGCACGCAAGACCGCCTGTTCTGCCTTGCGGAGAATATCAGCTCTCCTAATCCCAGTCTTACGAGACCGTTGTGCCCCTTCTGGGTTGGTGGGAGCTGACTCTCCAGGCGCTCCCTCTGTACCCGAATTCTCATGAGACTGAGGGTTTAAGAGATTACTTAACGGGTTTGCTGGCTTTGATTCCAATACCTTTTCAGATTGACGAGCTTCTTCACGAAGACGTGCCTGTTCCCGTTCCGCAATTAGAGTAGACACAGCAGGACCTGGTAAAGACTTCCCGATCTCGAAATACAGCGCCGTATAGCAATCAGTGACTAGATCATCAATGGCACCAGCCTTCATCAATCCCGCATTAAGTTTCTTCAGCTCAATGGTCTCCTGGAGGGCACTGAGTGCGGGATGGGATGAAGACGAGTCTGACGACCAGTCACTGATCCGCGAGGCGATAATCTCAAATTCTTCAGGGCTTATCGACTTAAAATCGTCCTCAAGGACGGGTGAAATCTGGTATGTCTGTCGAATGAGTCGCAAATATGCGATGCAGCAAGTTTGCCACAGGTCATTGAAATGATAGAAATCAGCACCTTTCTTGCGCAAACGGCGCAGTAAGGCTTCAAAATTTGATCTGTCCTTTAGAACAATTAAGAGCTTGACGACGAACCGAACGTACTGCTCGGTGTAGACGTGATGTCGACCCGGCCGCTCCGCGTCACACTTCCACACGTTCATTACCATAGTTTTGGTAAGCATCGACTCCCTTAAGACACCAAAAGCGGCCATTGCTTGAACGTAGCCCTGCTCTTCGGAATTCTCGTCGAACAGGATCCTGGCGTGACGCATTATAATGCGATGTTGCCAATTGGACCTATCCTTCTCTCGTAGATGACTGAGCGTCTTGATCACATACGGCTCCCAGTCTTCTGGCTCATTGATCTCAACACGTTCCCCATCCTGAATTGCGTACGGTTGACGTTGGAGTACATCGGCTGCTTCTTGCGGTGTTATATCTCCTCGCATGACTAGCTTGTGCATTATCGAGACGATTTTATAATGAGGCTCTAGGATCGGATCCTGCCCATGACGTGGCTTTGGCAGCGCAGAAACGACTTGTACCGCCTTTTCGAGGGCGGCGATAACGGTCTGCATTGTCGGTCGATCTCGCCTATCTCTATGGTCCAGTGATGTCGGCGGTTTCTGGTACATCTTCCAGATACACTTGGCGACCATGTACGGATTTCTGCGCATGCCGTTAGCCGTATATCATTTTTAAATGTCGATTGAAGCTAACTTACTGCCACTGTTTTGGTTTGACATCCATAGCCTTCTTGAACAACCTAGCGGCATACTTCCAGACTTTATAATCTTCCATCTGAGAGTGAAGGCCCTTGGACTCTACACCGGATTCGAGAATAACGAATCTTTTATGTTCTGAGTGGTGAAATGGTTCCATCGCGAAGGGTTCCCGGCTAGAAGCATACATACGCATGCCGAATTTATAGTAGAGGTCATGGACATCGTCAATACATTCTGCGAGAACATCGGGAGGCGTATTCCGCGACTGCGATAAAGCAAGCGTATAGCAGTGGATTGCACTACGTTGATACTTGACAAGTTCTGCCCTCTCTTTGTTCATCTTGTCTGCAGTCCAAAGTACGGATTCATCAAGCTCATAGTCAAAACACTCAGCTAGTCTAAACCAAGCATCCCATTGATCAGGCGTGAACTGTAATTGCTGGCGCAGAAACGTGGCACCAATACGAAGATCGTCTGTAGCGCCTGGTGTCTGTCTCCTGTTGAGGTCCACGCCCTTAAACTTGGTGAAGGCGATCATGCCTAAAAGGAAGAACCACCTATGCTTGGCCAAGGCGCTGTCGGGAGTATTAACAGTAACCGCATCGATCGAAACGTTACCTTTGAGGGCTTCATACAATCGAAGCGGAGGGATAGGTCGCTGCAGAGTTTGATTGAAAATCCGCAAATTTTGTATGAATTGTTGATTCGATTTAGTTTGCCCGATGGCCTGCTGCATGTGCTCGATTGTTGTTTTAAGGTCCGACTTGAGCAAGTCTTTCATTGGCATTCGATTGGCGAGGACGGATACTCTCTCAACTAAGGCGGTTGTATTGCGTCGTTCTAGCTTTTCAGGGGGACAGCCATGGTCTTGAACTTCACTAAGCCCCACCCCGAGTTTCAATCCATAGAGATCATAAAGAACCTGGCCGAGATAGTCTTCCCAATTATCTATGAGATTCTGTTTCAAAAGCTCGACTCGCATCATCTTGAGGAATATTTTGTTCGAAGACTTGCAACATTTCCGAAGACCAAGGACCTGATGGATGGCCGCTAGATAGTCTGCGAGATCGTTGTCTGGAGTAGTAAAGCCGGCCTTATTCTGAGCGATGCCAGCCTTGAGCATCGTATACAACAGAGACCAGTTCCTAACCTGCATCTCGCGGAGCTTGGTCAAGAAAGACTGGAAGGTAGCGCCATTGGAAGGATGTTGCTTCATGCCAACACGGACCTCGTCTTCATACATACAAGACACGTGTAGTATGCAAGATAGCCTTGTCAAGGCAGATATACTAGACTTCAGGTGCTCATCGTCTACTATGTCAAAGGCTTTGGCGTCATTGAGAGCCATGGAAAGCGCCTGAACTAATAATTCGTCTAGAAACTTGAGCATCTTCAGAAATAGAGGCCGGCGTGACTCGGAAGATGCGGTATGATAAGAGTCCTGCTCGAAGTCAGCGACAACCATCTCAATACTCTTGAGAAGGCAAGAGAATTGTTTCGTTGTATAGTCTATTGCATGATACGCCTCCCCTAGGCGAGTCCATAAGAATAATCTTAGTTCAGTGCCCGTGCCTAGCAGAAACTTCCAAAGATCCCGAAGACCCTGATCTGCTGTTTCAGATATGGGCAACCTCTCATGACCAGTTGTCATAGTCGAATCCTCGTCAACAGTAACAACCTCGGATGATGCTGGATCGCTCGTTGCTGCATAAACAGAGGACGGGTTGAGGACGGGTTCTAAACTCTCTATGATGGCAACAGGATCGCTCAGGTCATTCTGGAAGAGCCCGAGAAAGAAGTCCATAGTTGTGAGTTTAGATATCTCCCTATCAGCCGCACGTGCCGAGACTTCAGGCATAATCGCATTGTTTGGTAGTCGGATATCGATGGTGTCTCGTTCCTCAACAAGCTTATCACGAAGGCTCCTCCAACATTGCAGAACGTGGTCTCTCGATACACCTTCTGTCAAGGTAACGGCAAAAACGGCAGACCACAAAAATCGGATTGACAGGGAGTAATCGGCACTCTCGGGGCGATCGCGACTCATCTGCGAAGCGAAGGTAAACCAGCGGCCTAATCTACCTTTGGTTTCCACACGGATAGCAAAATCCACGGCACTGTTGGGATTCGTAATGCGCTCATAGACATCCAGGTGAAGTTCGAAGAGCATCTGAACTATTTGGTCGATCATTGCTAATGTCTGAGGTGGATCGTCGGACAAGGTGTGATATTTGAGCTCATACCGCATACGGTTCCAAATGTCTTCGTCAAGATGACTGATAACTTGAACCACCGCAGTCTTCATAGAGTCCGACCACTTACTCGTAAGGTAAGTCATACAGACATGTTTGACCCACTCGAAAGCAACATCTTGGATTCCCATCCAGTTGTCGTTAACTTTCTGGACAAAAGCTTTCAAGCCCTTTGTCTCGTGAAACATTGGCGTCTCTGGTTTATTCTGAGACCCTGACTTCGAGTGCTCAAGGAATGATGAGAAGCCAACGGACGACGGCTCCTTCTTGTTCAGAACTACTCTGGTACTCTCTTCATCGAATTTGATCAGCGAATCGCGAAGGTCGACCATGGCAGGCCGTTCGAGTTTGGCAGTACGAGTAGAGGAGGCACAAGAGTCGAGTACTTCTGCTAACCGATCAAGGGTATCGCGATCAGTAACTCCCAAATTCTCCACCATGTTACGCGTCATCTGGAAGAGATTCTGATCAGCAGCTTGGAATGGCTGCAATTGAGTAGCGTATTGCGTGTTGGTGTCCATGGCTTCCCCTGCAGTTTCTCGACGTCGAATTCGTTTACTTCTCTTCTGATCGACAACTTCTTCGTCGGCGCCCTCGGGCAGTCCTGCAGCAGATTGTGAACGTTTCCGCGAAAGGACCGACACGCTTCGCTCAGCCCGTATGTATTCTACAGCATTCCCATTCTCCGTGCCGCATTCTTTTGGAGAATCACTTTGATCGTCTTTGGATTGTACTGCTGGTCTACTCTCCGGAGCCGGTTGGGTGGTGCCATTTTCTTCAGGTATGTCTGGTTTTGGCCTTTCCACGAGCATCTGGACGTCGTCTTGAGTGTCCGGTATATCGGGAAGATTCAATGTTATAGCTTGACCGGGTATGCCCCCAGCAGCGACCGAATGTACAAGCGCCATGCCCAAATCGACCCATGATGCCACAGGAACACTAATGACAAGGCGTTGTGGTTTTTGCCGGTTCGTTGCCGCCGAATTCTTCGGTGGCGCGAGCGAGTCAGTAGGATTAGGAAGGAATGGAAAGGGGTCCAGGTGTTTCTTGAGACGATCTGATATTGATTTCTTAAGGAACGGCGCCATAATTGGATGTGATAGAGCCATTTCGTCAGAGAGGACGTCAAGCTGCTTCTTCAGTTGTTCCCCTGCAAATCCCTCAGCAAGGGAGGGGGGTTCGACTTCCTCGACAGCCGGATCATCGTCAAGTTCAATAGCAGCCTCGAGGCAATATCGGCTAATTCTAGAGCTGTTGAGAAAAGCGGCAACACGTGCGGCTCTTCTCCAGAGTTCGGCATCCGACGGGTCAAAGTCCAGCGCGGTGCTAAATTCATAAAGTGCCCTCTCAGCGTTCGCGAGCACCTCCTTGTCCTCCAGCACAGATGTCGCATCTCCTCCGGCCTTGACTAAATATCTAATGCTGTCTAGAACGAACTGGCCATGATTCTTATATGCGAGGTAGAGGGTCTGAGGCAAGCTACTACCGCTGCCGTCGATGTCTCCCTCTGCGACATCGAGAGGTTGAGGAAATGGAGCATCAAGACCGAGATGAGGAGGACCTGACTGTCGTTCGGCACGTTCGAAATCAGTGGCGCTCTCAGGGTATCGAAAGATTTCAGACTCGAAGAGCGACTCGTAGGCTAAGGACGCATCTTCATAATGTTTAGGACCTTGCGCATGGAGCTTAAGGGCTGTTTGGAATCGTTTTAGTGCTTCATCGATCTGAATTTCGCGGGTATTATCAATCTCTTCGTCGATATTCTCTTCGGGCTCGACATTTATTGCAGAAAAAGCTGGCTAATTCGAGGATTAGCATTGTGTTGTATTCAAATTTGATAGGTGTCGAATTTACCATATTGTCGATATGCGCTTATTGCGCCGTAGTTGGGAGATTATAAGTAGCTGTACGTACGCATAACGAACAGATTATTCAGCACTAGGCCGGCGCTTTTTTTTTAATTCATGAATGGACTATGTATTTTCTGATCAATGAGAAAATTCAGTTGTTGATGATGTATGAATCGAAATGTGATAATTGGAGGCTATTTAGGTTCGGTGCCGCGTTAGAGTTGCTTGGAGACGCGAATCATCATCGCAAGGCTGAAAAGAACCCTGATCGGGGGAAGATACCATGCAAGCAAGGAAGGTATGGCGCACATTTTGGGTACCTTGTGCCTGCCTGCCTACGGTACGGTACCTCTTGCCCATGTACCTACAAGCTACATGTACCTAGCCTTGCATGCTTTACCTTTTCAGGTAGACCTTTTTCGTCAAGACCCCGCTATAACGACATCTTCTAGGGTCAGGTTCCATCTATACATATAACCAGCTCTATGTAGTGGACCCTTCCTCTATGGCCTGTGCGTATCAAATAGAACCTAAAGAAATTCAAGACGAAGCTCTCTACCGTATACCCCCCGTCTTCCCCGTCTGAGGCCCTGTCAACCTACCTTATTCATCGCATTGCTCTAGATCATATGTATGTGTGCATCTAGCAGCTTGACACGCAATTTTCCTGTCTGTGGCGCCGTTCGCTCTTTTATCTCCTCTTGTGTTATGTGCCTACAAATTGGTTCAATCTGTTCTTAATATCACCCCACAATATACAACATTAAGAGGACAGGTCACCGATATCTTGAAAGCTCCGCTGTATTCTACTGATCACTCCTTTAAACTGAGTTCTACCCCGTCGCAATGCCTCCGCCGGCGGTTCCAGAGTAAATCCTCTCATCTGCTCTCCAGTGGCTATATCCAGTCCAGTTTTAAGCTAACAGTTTGGTTAGGATCTCGGAGGAGGTTCTACACGAATCAATCGACGCCCGTACCGAAGCCTTGGTGTCGCTGCGCGAACTTGGCCCGCCCGATCTGGTTCACCTCCTGAAACAGAACCTCAGAAATCCTGGGAAACAGGTACGCCACGTATGCGACCCTCTGCTAAAAGCCTCGGCTAAATTTGTCTGCGCAGACAGGAGTATACCATCATGTCACTGGCGTCGATGCATCCTCATCCGCTAGCCTTGCCGCCTACATAAACACACTCACTTACAAAGAGCATGGCCAAGTTGCCACACATAAAATCGTAGAAGGTCTATACTGCTGTTATAATGCCTTCTCCAGACTCGATATGCGCGTCCACGTTACCATACCCGGAACCGTCGAGGCATACTGTGTTGATGAAAGGGGAGAGAAGCGAAAGGCTACAGATGAACTATGGCTCGAAACATACCTCTGCAGCGTTTTACGTGCCTATTCGTACGCCGATGACGGAAGCGGCGAGACTATTAGGAAGATTATGGGTGTGCGGCGCTTCAACCCCGTCACCAATACCGAGACTGAGCATCGCTTCCTGAGCGCCGCAGAAAGTCTCTTCTTCAAAGGTATCCAGGTCGCCAATTAACGGAAACCTACAAGCTCGTGCTAATCTTGTACAGGGTGGCAATTGGGCTCTGATTCTGTTGTTCAGGTTCCGAACAACGTATCGAACCACCTAACCACTGGTCTTCTGAAATATTTCCATACAACAGGGCGCTTTGCTTCGGCCATCAACCTATTCGAGAAACTAAGGACGCAGAACGTCGAAGTGTCATCCCTACTCGCAAAGGTTCTATTCATGGGAAATGAGGAGGTCCAAGGTGTGCGCGTACTATACCAAGCGCTCAAAGACGCGCCCATGGACTACGTTATGCTTGACACCCAAGCCGAATTTTTACTTAAAAAAGCGCTAGCAGCCGAAACCCCAGCGCAAAAGGAGGAGAGACTCAGAATGGCTTTAGGCTGTGCCGATCGTAGCACGATCGCAGCTCCAAGCGAGTTCGGCACGTGGGCAAGGTTGGCGCAGGTTTATGTTGCCATGGAAGACTGGGAGAACGCGCTCACGATACTAAACTCATGTCCGATGTTCACTTACCAGGATAAGGATGCGCCCGTCATGCCAGAACCCAAGGATGTCTACCTCCCTACCTTACCAGAGACTCGTCTAGAAGAGATCGACAGTGAACCAGAATCTAGATATTCCGAGCAAGTAGACCCAAGCTTGCTAAACCTCCGTGCTGCTTCATACCGCGGTACTTTTAAGCTAGCTTATGGTATCCTCACAGAGATGACTGCCAAGATTGGCTGGGATCAGCTCCTTAAAATACGGAGCAATGTCTTTGTCATGGAGGATGAGTATCGCACCGAGAAGCAAGACCCCGTCCCACAACCTCAGTCTTCAAATCGTAACCCTAGTACCGACGGATTACGCGGGACTCCAGAACCTACGACCAATGGAGATCAAACTGACGAGGAGGGAGACGAAGAGAAAAGTACACCTGATGTCGCCTCAACAACGCCCACGTTGACAAACGGCCACGGTGAAGGGGGCGGCGTAGAGAAGCCAACCCACACAATTGACCCTGGCGAGGTCAAAGCCGACGGAGACAACGTAAGTACCGTTTTCATTCTTCTTGAGTTAGCAGAAAATGGTGCTGACCAGGCTTGCAGAGCGCAACGACTGACGAACATCTCTCGCGCTTGAATAATAAGCGCCTATGTGAGAGATGGCTTGACAGCCTATTTATGGTGTTGTACGAGGATTTGCGTGTATATACGATATGGAGAACGCAGATGGCACAGTACAGAGCACAGTCGATGCAGTACAAGAAGTCTGCTGAAGAATGGGAGATTCTTGGCGCCCTGGCCGAGCGTCTGCAACATCACGATGAAGCAGTTGAAGCGTATCGAGCATGCCTCGCCGCACGGTTCAGCCCCAAAGCATTATCAGGGATTTTGCGAGCTTTCGAGAAACAGAAGAACACGCGAGATACCGTAGCTGCCGTCATTCGTCTCGTGACCTGGCAGTATCGTTGGTACTCGGAGTTTTCTCCCGAACTTCTTCACACGATACGAGCACTGATCGAAGAAGAAGGCGCAGTCAAGGTTCGGTCGATCATTCAAGCGACGAGCCTACCACAAAATGTTTTAGATCTAACCCATCACTACGCCGCATTATGTGCCACGTTTAGGAGCAGTGGGACAGACGGTTGACGAGTTGCTCCTAGGGACCGCGGGAGGGGTATAAGGATGAAGTAATACCCTTTGCATGATATCCATCTGTTTCTGCGTGATCAGTGTAAAAGACAAAACTATTAATACGAGATGTTCATCTTAGTCTTGCTGGGTACCTACCTACCTAGGTAGGTAGACATAGAAGCTTACCCTTTTTTCTTTCCCAAATCTTCCCGTCTCTAAGATGAATGGCTGCTTCGAACATCACAAGTCCAACACACGTTAGACATGTTATGTAAATACCTAACCAGATACCTACCCCCATTCAACACTATTCAACGCTATTCTTGACATTTCATACCTTAATACACCATTAGAAATCCATTTCGGTCTGCCTTACGCCGATGCTCGCACAGCATCGACATGACTGACGGTTATGACGGTTTAGGTAGAGAACTACATATACATACCGTATGTACCTAGTTCGGCACTAACAGAACTAATTGAAGCTCAGTGCCAATCCAAAGACTCGTCTAACACTAGCTGCTTTCCCCCCCTGGTTTGTCGAGGACGAATCGTTCGCACATCATGTTGCAATGATCTGCATTCTGCATACACGTGTATAGAATGTGTCTAGATCGTTCCGGTATTACCAAAACTGGAAATATTAGTTTCATTTTCTGTTTCTAGTTCTATCCTTCTCTCCTACAATGTGTCATTAATATTCAAATAAACAGTATTACTTTAATAGAGAAGCATTATTATGATGAAGAATACACATGTACATACATACCTATGTACATTATAAATATAACAAATAGCTACGTCTAGGTACCTAACGTACCTGATCCTTCATATCTAAAAAGGGCTACAACAGTTTAAGTGAATAATGATACATTATGACTCGACCTTTATCATGTTTAAGGGCGTCTTATACTACTCAATTATGTCATTTTAATCTCATATCGCTGTAGGAGGAACAGCTAATCCCTGCACCGGATCGGACCCGACGGCCAGATAGCGCATAATCTTATCAATCTCATCAATGTTCAAATCAAAAACGAAGACTTCAAGGAGTTCACGTTGCAAAATCTGCAAAACCTCCCCGAGGCTCCCGAGGCTGCTAGAGAGTAGCCATAATGAGCGGCAGTTCAAATCTTGATGTCATGCTGGTGAGCCTTTCTTATGTACAGCCCTATTGTTTGGAGTTTTGAAAGTTGTAAATCCCATTCACACATAACTCTCTACAAAACTAAGCGGCCAAAGCGGTTTTCTGACCATTTTTTCTCCCTTGGCACACGTGTAGGCCGGCGGCGGGGCAGCATTCGTCGTGGATTTGATAGTCTACCCATTAGACACGCTCAAAACCCGCCAGCAAAGTCGAGATTTTATCAAGACTTTTGCCGACCCGTCTACTAAAACGAAGTTACCATCAAGGCAGCTCTTCAAAGGCCTATATCAAGGCCTCGGGATAGTCGTAGTCGCCACGTTGCCGGCAGCGGGGACTTTCTTCACCACTTACGAAGCCGCAAAATCCTTCATTGGCCGCCATGGGGTGCCATTAGGTCTTCCCCAACCACTCGTGCATTCGACAGCATCGGCCGTAGCTGAGTGTGCATCGTGCTTAGTTCTAACCCCTTCCGAGGTCATCAAACAGAATGCCCAGATGTTGCAGCAGAGTTCCGGCAGCTCACGCAGGTCGGCCTCGCTTCAAGCCCTGAGGCAGCTGGGCGGCGCCGGAGCAGGACGCAAGCTTCTTTCTGGTTACACCGCGCTTGTGGCTAGAAATCTGCCTTTCACAGCTATTCAATTCCCAATCTTTGAATTCATACGTGCGCGAGTCTGGGGACAACGGTCAGGCCTTCCCCCGAGCGGCGCTGGGTTCGACTCAAGGCAGAAGGAGAATTTACTTGAAACTGGTGTGATTACTGGAACGAGCGCGGGATTGGCGGGCAGCTTTGCGGCTGTCGTCACGACGCCCATGGATGTGGTGAAAACGCGGATGATGCTATCAGCCGGCAGCGATCGAGATGTTAAGCAGGGCGACCATGGCCGGATGGTCGCACACCAAGACGCAAGCAGATACAACACACGAAGTGGACTCGCTATAGCACGTGAGGTTATTTCGGAAAGGGGTGTTCCGGGACTTTTCAGGGGGGCAGCTCTTCGTGCCGTCTGGACAGCCATTGGCAGCGGTCTCTACTTGGGAACGTACGAAGTAGCAAAAGTCTGGCTTGCAAGAAGAAAAGGGCATACTATTGATGATAAGAGCTTCCTTTAATGAATGACGTCTCCAGCCCTTGCCTGGACGACTTGACCCCTTGCCAACCCTAAGGACTTCTAGATTTCTGAGCCCTTTTCCCGTGGCCAGCTATTTCTCATAGGTAGCTGGCTAGTGAATACATCATGTCCGTTCCTTGCAGTCTCTGACTGCTCGTGACCGGCCCGTTAATAACCTTTCCCACATATCCAAACTCCAAAGCCTCAAACGTCAATATAACCAATATCAAAAGACAATAAAAACAGGGGAATCGAGAACAACTAAGATTCGGGACAAGAAGGGGGGAAATATGAAAGAAAGACAAGATAGTCGTGACGTTTCAATGAAAAAGCAGAGTAGAGTTCATCCCGAGATATATACCATCCTAAAAACCCCACTAGGACCACCATCAGCAGATGATGGTCTCGGTGTGCAGAAGTTCAGACCTTCAAGCACTACCTCATTTCCATCTTTGTCTTTCCCGCAGCTTACATCGCCTTTGAGGCACTCATATGCCGGCGTGAATGAGTAGAAGGCCACAGTTCCAGCTTCCTGCCTTCCTCCTTCTTCAGTCGTTGTAACGTTAGTCTCGGTTAGAGTCGTCCCGGTCTCGTCCATCCAGCTTTGGCCAATACTCGCAGTTATACCTGTTGTCACCTTGAAGTCCTCAATAAAGTCGACCCCGGCTTCGAAACTAACCTGCACGGAAACCTAATGTTAGCACCTTTCTCTGTACATTTGCATTCGGGAGCTAGCCGTCGCAGTAAGGCACGATAGGTTAAGAGTGGACGTACAGAAACCCCTGTTTCGGTGGTCCAAGTATATGATTGGGAATGAGACACTGCCGCGCCAATAGAGTGACTCTGGGTTATGGAGTGCGTGCAGGCAGGCTCGGCTTCGCAGGTCTGCGGTCTAGTAATGGCTATCTGTGTACCAGCCTCTATAGTGGGAGTCGTTTCAAGTCTTGTGAGTTTGCACTCTGGAGCAACGCCGTCTGTACTGTCCTTTGCCGAAGGTTTTTGGACCTCAACTTCTGCAATGGCGCAGTCATCATAACCGCAGCAAAAGCTAGTAATCAAGCCCTCGTTCGGCTATTCATATGTCAATAAACTGTCAGTATGTTCGCATAAGAGAAGGGACCCGTTGTTTGACGTATGTTCGGAAAAGACTTACGGTTAGGGCCGTGTAATAGCATCCCTCTTGAGATACTCTCAAGATTTCGTCTCCGGGTAGTTTATTGAGAACCTGCCACCCGAGCTTCGTGTCTTGCATCAAAATAAGCTGGCAACCTGGGTCTGGCTGGCCTACTTTCCAATATACGAACTGAGTCCCCGCGTCCTGGTCGGTTTGGCCAGTTGGTTTGGCGGAGGGAAAGGTGACATTGTCATAGGTACGGCCAGCGGCGTGGTCCCAGTCTGTAATGGAGCGATCTATAATGAGCGTATTGTTTGGAACTTTTTCACCATCACTCCAAAGATCAAGCTGCGTACCGCATCCCTTTTCTTGATGCGCAATGAAGCCCGGAATGGCTGTAGCAAGTGTAGGGCACAGTAGGAAGAGGGGAAGAAGTTGAGTTGGGGAGATCATATTGGAAATATACTGCGTGAAGTTGCTGTTTTCTGATTTACCGTTAGGTCTAAGTAGCTTTAGGAGACTGGTTGATGAGAAGCCACTCTCCCTCAGGACCAGAGCGGAATCTTCTCTGCTTATATTCTTTTCCTTGCAGCTGTGTCTATAATAGAAACGGTACAGCGAACACCGATGTTACAAGTCTATGACAGCACAAAACAGGATGAACTATTTTTTCCTTATCTCTCTGTGCCTTTCTCACACACTCGGACACAGACACACTTGGATGTGTCTTACCGACGAGGCTGTTGCTCCATATATTCTCCTGGATATAATCCTTGGAGTTCTCGGTTCTGACGACCTAGACAGCGGTATCGTGGCACGTGGTATTCGTCCCCAGTTCCATACCTTCTATATTCGTTCTTCCACATTATTCAAGAAGGAAGTAAAGATGACGATCCAAAGACCAGACCATTGACAACCTCGATAATCTAATCTTGGATAAGATCATGTTCCAACTCTTGTCTTATGGTTTGCTACCGGTATTG
This sequence comes from Hypoxylon sp. CO27-5, assembly GCA_002120305.1. Classification (NCBI taxonomy): domain Eukaryota; kingdom Fungi; phylum Ascomycota; class Sordariomycetes; order Xylariales; family Hypoxylaceae; genus Hypoxylon; species Hypoxylon sp. CO27-5. Next base: position 41,483 of record KZ112600.1, on the reverse strand, counting down.
CCGGGTTTATGTCCCGATATGCCTTCCCCAGTTTCCCATCTAGGATGTGTTCATAAATCTCCCCATTAATAGCAAATACGATCTTGGATCAAGGAACCCCTATTGGTCTTCAAAGATGAATAAGTGCAGGGCTGTCATGCCAAGAGTCTGACCAAGAAACCAGCATGCATCTTCAAAACCTGGGGAAGAGCTTGGCTGTATTCTTACACGTCCTAGATCCACAAGAACCAGCATGTCATGGTTATGTTATCTCAAGTACTGAGGACTAACCCAGCGTTGTTCACCGAGTATACTCGGCCACCAAGCTAACGATACCTTAGTATCAAAATTATGACTTGCGGTAAACGAAGATCTATCACTTAGCATGAGATCTTTTTGGTCTCCACGGTGTAAATTTGGGTTTTCATTCACCCAGGGAATCTCTATACCAGATAAACAGCCTTACCAGGCAATCTTGCCTTACATATGAAGACCAGAGGTTTTACTCGACAACATGGTTTATGTGTATGCAAGTCATTTAATGATAAATCATGTCGTCGTCGGGCAGATAGTGAAAAGCTTGACTGATTGCTACACATTATCTCGCATGCATATCCTTGAAGTTGTAAAACGTAGTATGGAGAGCATAAAAAGTTGTGAAAGAGGGTCCGTGGAGGCACTTGCTATCCTCCGTAGCCAACGAGAGCTTGTGGAATCATGCTGACAGGACAACGTGGCTGAAGGAAACGTGTGTTATCCGTTGCACTAGGAGGATATCTTAATACCGACAGATAGGCACTGGACTGAATCATACGATTTGCGTCGTACAGCCCTGACTTAACTTCGGTGAAATTTTAAATCACGAATTCTCCTATGCTTCACCATTGAAACAGCCGGCATGAGTGGGTATCCCTTATATGGACTGAAGACTCCCTTTCTAATTTCTGCCGGAACAGTCATGTTTGCATTACTAGATTCGGCTTATTTCCTTGACAGGCCCCATGATCTAGGAAACACCATCGGCTGGCGCCGTCTCAAGATAAGTTCCGTCTTGGCTGTTGTTTGCTTTTTTTTCCCCTTTTTTCTTTTTTATCGAGATAACCCGGAGATAAGTGTTGTACTACTCAATGTAAGCATTTTTACGTCACTTTCTTTACCATCCTCAACATAGAGTCACCCACGTGCGTGCGGCCAATTACGATGACCTAAAGTCTTCCCCATGGGGTCGGAAGTTCAATAAGAGAGTATCCACTCTATAAGAAGAGGTTACCATTATCCAGGTGACGTGTAGAGAATTTTGAGCGCGCTCTACTTTAAGTTAGACATAGAATATTGGCTCCAAGGGGATGGAGGATGGGCTAGTGGTGTTTGTCATGCTCACACGACAACCACTAGGACCATGATCTTGGTGCACTGCGGTATATGAAAACAACTTAGGCGATATAGCTAAAGCATTTCACCACATTGCGAATATTCAGGGGGCTAACCAGAGATAACAAAAGTTACAACTCGTGGTGGAGAGAATATGAGGCGAGGCGACTAACTCAGTGATGATCCTCTTCACCGAGCTACCAACTACCTATCGAGCTTACTAAGGAATCAACGATTTATGCTTGTCTAGGAACCCCACATAAATAGTAGATACGTCCTAATTATGAAGAGGTTCCATCGGAATCTATGACCGAGTGAGGTTTAAATAGTCCCAACATGGTTGGATTACTTGATAACTAGGTACCTACCCCTAAACACGTATCGGGAAATTTCCAAGCACCGAGCCCTATTTAGTTAAGTGAAGTTAGAATAAAGATACTGATTAGAGACGAGCATTCATTGAAACAAGAGATCATCCTAGTTCTGACGAAGGATGATGAAGAGACTGGTACTTTTGCTCTTATCGGTAAACAACACTGTACTGTCTAATGAACGCGTAGCATACCTACCTATGAAACTCTGAGTTGGCAGTAATAAGGAATGCATGACACTTTTCTATCCCCTAAGCTAGTGAGAGCGCTGACCGACCCTATGTAATATCCGGCAGTTAGATACGGCATTCTGAGGTAATAACGACTTCAAAGAAGCTGAGATATTTACAAGTTCATAGATGGCGGGATTAGCGGCTAGTAATGGAAAAGCGGTAATACAGTCTTTCAACAAATATTATTACCCATAACTACCTCTTCGAGAGGGATTCATCTGGCTGCATCTAACGGGTCACCTCGAGTTGCTGTACTACAGGGTCGGTAGAGCTTCGAAGGATAAGCTAATTGCCCCCGATTGGCTTTATACCTATCTTACTTTGAGGAACTATTGATATCAGAAACCCCAAGAGATGTTTAGTCATATTGGTTTATCATGCCAATGAAGCGAAATGTACTCAGGTGCCCACAGAGCAATATGTTGAGGTTACGTGACTGCGGTAGGGTAGCATCAGATTACCATCATCCTGTATCGTGTGCTAGTATTACTTAGTGGTAGTTTGGTAATTAAGAGAAGTCTAGAACTGATTAAAACCCTTCTTCGTTCGATATGTTTTAGATTTATCTTTATCTCTCTGATCTAAATGGAAATATTTGTGGAAAATTGATGACTGATATTCATAACTTGATACTAGATAACTGTACCTAAGGACTATTCCCCTTAACGAACATGGAATGTTCAACTTTATAGCCTGTGCTGTAGCGTTGCAAGAACAGCAGTGTGGCAATACTGTCATGTAATGCATCATAGATGATGAGGGAAAACCTATTGTTCTATAGGGAACTAGAAACTATCTAGGCTAAGGTTATAAGATATATATACGATGCATCTTTATCTATCAGATCTTGAGTAATAACTATAGTTGAAATATCTGATGGTAAGCTAGATCTTTTCATCTCACAAATATTGAGAAGTCAACTAGGTACACTCTTAGGTAAAAGCTCACGATATAAACTATGAAGGACTGTATGTGGCATGGAAGTGTTTAGGTTGTTGAACTATAGATATTTTGGTCCTCAACACATAAACTACCTAAGCTACCTAGGGTATTAAGGCACAAGAACATATATATATTTGTATGATAACCGCGAGTACTAGACTAGTGGAATCAAGCCTACCTGTCAGGTAGAGTCACCTATATAAAAGAATACCCACATTGCTAGATGGCATAATGATAATGATACTAAAGGTACTGACTAAATCATACATATGTGAAGGATAATATGTTAATTATGGAGCCTCTAGGACATAAGCCATTCAAAAGAATAAGACATGCTATGGCTTAGCTTGCGGTTAAGATATAAACAAAGAAACCTGTTGTGTATAGTTTAGACAATACCTGCATAGTAGGAGGTAGATATCCAATATGTACCTAGGTATAATGTGGCCTTTTACTAGCAGGATCGTGATCTGCCTTGTGATAATAGATATATGCCCTTGTAGGATAACAGATTTGCCTATAAACATCTATGACATTATCAGCAATAATATAAACCCGACCTACATGCATCAAGCGAGTATATCGACTCGGCATATATCGAGCCCGTGTTTTGGCAGGAAGAGTTGCCAACCCCAACAGCTCGGATCAGCCGTGCAGCGAAAATCTCACTCTTCTTGGTTTACAAGGGCAATTCAGGCGGATTGGATTGGTCAAAGTTACATCTACATTTGCATGGGGTGAAGGATTAGAAAAAAAGAAATCTAGTCGAGGCATTGCTACCGGCATCGGCGCTGCGCTTCCAACTTTTGGTCTTTTCTTACAACAGCGGTACACTGCGACGAAGTCGGCTTATTTTATCGGGAAATTGTTTTGGGAATGCGCACGAGGCAGAAAAGTGCTCTCGGAGGAGAAAGGTCTTCAAGATTCAACGTATGGCAATGGGTATCAATATCGGTCATGGTGATCTTCCTGCTTTCGATTATGTTTCGCATTATCTAGAGCCTATCGAGGAGATGCGCGATGTTCTGTTACAGCCGACTAGGTACGTAGAGTGGTAGCTGAATGAGTCGGATGTTTGATGCGGACATGGTGGACTTGGGAATAAATGCACGATTTGTTCATTATTGTCTTGCGTCTCATTGAAAATTGGTCGCTTCATACCAACCTATCCTATATTATATTATCTTTTACGTTCCTCTTCGGCGTTTTAGTCACACCTTGCAGTGACATGGTCCATGCAACAACCCAGGGATGAGAGAGGCTAGCCCAATCAACCCCGATTCGTTAATTCCATTTCCATAATCTAAATAATCTAAATAATGATATACAGCAATGTAATATATGAGCCCTTCTTAAATACGTTATTTATCAAGATCGAGACCCACCTTTGCAGTTATATGCTTCATTGGAATTCGCTTAAGCGGGTTGTATGAGACTTTAGATAGATTGATTAGATGGTAAGAAAGGATCTGATCTGGTCCGGTCCAGGATAAAGATCGAAGAGACGGGGAAAGAAGTGCGAGAAATGAGCCAGCTCATATGTCATCTTACGCTATTAAGCTCTAGATTCGCAATCTTAGCATATTTTAGCATCGTGATTGTCCTACCAGCGTACCTGGCTAAATTGTTGTGGCTCAATGGTATCAATGGTTTGTGGGATGGCGCGATCAGTCCCGGGGTTGACGAAGGGCCCAGAAATTTTACCAACTTGCACACACAAAGAAAGACATAAGCATTAACCTAGCATGCAGCTGGATCCGCTCGCCATACCGCCGACGGATGATAACTTTAGAAGATCTCCTAGTCTGCGTTGTCAATGTGACAGTGATACTCTCTTTCCCTCCCTTTCTCATCCGCCCATTGAGCCGGTAATCTTGCTTTTCAAGAGCTGCAGCTCGCATAACCTGGATGGCCGGGAAGATTGCCTGGTTAAAAGCCGCCTGGAGCCCTACGTTGGAGCTATCAGGCTCTCTTCACGTATCTTCGAGAAATATCGTACACCAAGCACTGGTCGACGTTCGCATCTAATCCTCTTGGGCCAGCCTGCATTTAGAAAATAGGTGCCTTATCGGACCTCTAAGTATGGCGGTAAATCAAGTGCTACCACACCCTTCAGAGCTCCCGCCTGTAGTTATTCAATACAAGGATCCAATAGAAATCTCAACAGAAGAGGTTGCGGCACCTCTGGGTTACAGTACCGGCATCTTTTCGCATGGCGGAGAACACTTTCTGATCCAGTCGCCATATACTGAACAGGAGCACCTTCTCGACTTGAGAACACTTGATGCAGAGAACGCCTTGCTCGCTCGGGCACTTGCTCGCATGAGGAGTCTGCGTCCAGATTACGCTATTTCTCCTTACACAGAGACCTTCAACTGGGATGAAGTCATTGGGGAATTATCACAACTCGTGCGGGAACACGGTCATAGATGGAAGGAGACTTCCTTCTTCATCGTGGCCTTTCGGTCACAGATCCCGCCCACGACCGTGTATGAGGATCTAGGTGCCCTAGACAAGGTAGCGCATGCAGAAGCGGTAGCCAGCGGCGGCTTTCTGAAGTAGGTGCCCGTATTTTGCCCAGCTTCACGCGGAAGAGCGCATTAACAAGGTGCAGATATTGGTTCGGCCATCCCGATAAGGACGGTAGAAACCTTGCTACTTGCGTGTGGAGATCGCAAGAGGATGCGATAAAGGGAGGAGTCGGACGGGGACACCGCAAGGCAGCGGCAGCAACGCGGTCGTTGTACTCGCATTGGAAAATTGACCGGCACAGGCTTATCATTCGGGATGACGTGAAAAGCTGGGAAATTATTGACTGGGAATGATTGCGTAGGGTTGCACCAAGCTGCATGGTGACCGCCCGGCAATGGTTCACCTTCATGTGCCTGAGATAGAGGCAACTGGGGTGGACGAATGAGATCAGTCCGCGGCCGGCGGGCCGCCCATCTTGAGCTTTTGCTTTTGTTTTTTTGCTTGTGATTTCCGGCAAGGTATCGGTTATCGGGAGAAGTCCAGAGACGATGATAGATAGACCATAGAGGGGATCTTCGACGTAAGACTTGTCTAGATAGGACCAAAGAAAATAAAAAAAAGGAGATTATGTGTATCTGTAAATACGGAAGTCTTGCTTCCCTCTCCCAATCGAGGATTGACGACCCGTGATGAGAACCAGCATTGTTCCTCTTCCGGTGGCAAACCGTAACCCCCTTGGATTCTAGAGTTGATACACAGTCAATCCACATTCGGTTCCCAGGTTCTGCGGACAGACATGCCCGGTGTTGTTAGTATAGACGGATGAGAGACATGAACATATGAGCATATGACGAAGAATATAAAACTTGGAAAGAGACGACGTTGCTTTGAGGCTCTTTAAATATGTTTTATTTGTGGAATGTCGACATGGAAAATGACAACATGGCGTGGGGGTTCAGAGTGGGATGTTTGCTCGCTTCATTCAGTTGATTTGGAGCATTGACGGCGACGCCCACGCCCACGCCCACGCCCGCGGCCAAGCTAACAAACACGGGGATGGTTGCTTTTAAAACGAGGGTGACTATCATTCTTATCTGAATATTATTATGTAAATACATACGTAACAGAAGTAATGTCTTGCATTAAAACCATAAAAGATTCCCCTCTAATACATGTATTACCAGGCCCGATTTAAAGTTCGCCTATTATCGCCTTATCGCTTTATCGTCTTATCGTTTTTATTAGGTTTTGGTATTAAGATCAAGGTACGTACCTATTTGCCATTTCTCCCCGCCCGCTATTTTCGCATCTATGGATTTTCCCAACCCACAGAATCGCGCATCCCACTAAAACAACAAAATCTCGACGAGATTCGCAACTTCGTCACCTTGAATAACCGAATTCGATCACCTCCATTTCTCCACCCCACACATCGGTTCAGGGCGCGAATTGTTATATACAGTCAAGTAAACTGCGATCATGGCCGATTCTTCGAAAGATGCGCCGTTCAAGACGGTTCAGGTTGAGGCATTGGTTAGTTCCAAAACTTCAAATTATCACCTATTTTACCCCTCCATGAGGCTTCAATTTGTCAATAAGTAAATAACTAATCACTAACCTTACCCTCGCATGTAGGTTGTTATGAAGATAGTTAAGCACTGCTCAAACAGCTTTCCTACGACCGCTACAGGATCCGTCGTAGGAATGGATAAGGATGGCGTCCTAGAGATTACCAATACCTTTCCCTTCCCCACGGTTGATCTAGCAAATGTCGAAGGCGGCCACCAAAATGACGCATCTGCCCTCGCTGCCGCCGCACCGCGCGCTAAGGCAAACATCATCTACCAGAATGAAATGATCCGACATCTAAAGGAGGTCAACGTTGACGCCAACAACGTAGGCTGGTATACGAGTGCTACCATGGGCAATTTCGTGAACGCCAGCTTCATCGAGAACCAGTACCACTACCAGCGTGAGAATGATCGCACAGTGGCTCTGGTTCACGATGTCAGCCGTAGCTCGCAAGGTGCGCTAAGCCTGCGTGCATTCAAGCTGACGCAGAACTTCATGACCGCATTCAAGGAGGGGAAGTTCACGACTGAGAGGTTAGCCCAGCTTACTAACCAAGTAACGTCCAGTATGCTAACATAAACTAGCCTGCAAAAGTCGAAGCTCTCATTCAAGGACATCGTAGTCGAATACCCAGTCCACGTTCATAACTCACATCTCCTGACCTCTTACCTTCACCAACTACCCTCCGCTCCTACGGATGTGGATGTGACAATGCCAACCTCTCTTTCCGACCTTCAACGCGACCCCGTCAAGTTACCCCTTTACCCATCTACCGACATTCTTGACCTCTCGATAGATCCGTTCCTCGAGAAGACGTGTGACCTATTGCTCGACAGCATCGAGTCTCATTACACTGAACTCAACAACCACCAGTACTACCAGAGACAGCTTGCTCGGGAACAAGCTAAGATCACGGCGTGGCAGACGAAGCGAAAGGCGGAGAACGCGGCACGTGTTGCTGCCAAGCAACAGCCGCTTCCCGAAGATGAATGGCAGCGAATCTTCAAGCTTCCTCAGGAGCCAAGCCGATTAGAAGGCATGTTGAACGCCAAGCAAGTTGAGCAGTACAGCAAGCAAATAGATGGGTTCACGGCCAATGTCAGCACCAAGATGTTCGCCGTCAGGGGCAATCTTCTACCAGAGTAAAGGTTTTCGTGGGAAAAGAGTGTAATGGAAAATAGATGCATGTGGCCTGGCGTCCGGAGGCGTTCTAGGATTTCTCGGGGTCCGTAGAACCAATTCTACGAAGTTTTGCTAATTCGATGTTTGGGTTGCTTTAGAGCTGCCACAGAAAATAAAGCATCTAAAGCTGGAATCTCGAGTAAGAAGAGTCCGAGTTCGTTTGCTCTGCTGTATGGGTGATAGGGCCTCGTAAGATGACCGGCTTAACCTGCCAAGATGTCTAGATCGATGCCACTCCCGCCCATATTCCACAGTATATACACATCTGCTGAGGAAATATCTTTAGGAGGAAAGATTATAGGCCGTAATCACCTTGACCTGGGAAGGCCTCATTAGATATCACCCGTACAGTATGTTAACCTACATATGGACCCAGAGATTCTAGTTTGCCGAGTATGTATAGGTACCTAGGGAGATAATATGGATCGACCCTGATGGTCTCGAATAGTTCCTCTTCGTATCAGGAGTTACCTAAGCGACCCAAAGAATGATAGAGGCGTGCGTGCTGAGACAACGATTGACCTATGAAAAGCGTCTAGTCGGCGTAATATGAGAAATAATCCGTACTGGACGGAGTTACTTATCTGCTTACGTCCTAACAGTGAAGGGAAAAGATTTGCCGAGTGGATGCAAAAGTCGGGATGAGGGGCATTTTTCAGGGACCAAATCCTCTAGACCCAAAGGAGCCTAGCAATCTTGTCAGCAACCAGAAACGACCACTCACCTACGATGTCCGACGGATTGGCGTTAGGGAAAGAGGGGCTGAGGGGTTGTCGGAGCTTATAGTGTAGAGAGAGAAAAAAAATCAGTGGAAGGGGCCTTTCTACGAACCAGCCCAACCAACCTTTCCCTTTAACAACTCCGTACCTGCCGTAACCTTCCTTATCCATTTTACCCTTTTTCTTTTTTTCTTATATCTTGTTGTCCTTCGAACCTTTTTCTACTTCCCCCTCAACTCTACATTGTCCCTCCGATTCTAATTACCTAGGATTGTTCCTCGAGCATCTCTAGTAAGTTGTCGACATATCGGTTTGTAGTTCACAGATAAAGCTGACTGTCTTCGATATAGAAACCCCTCTCATCCCTCTCACCGCCTTTCACTTCCATCATTTCAGTATGTCTTTGGTCCTCAATCCTCTTGCTTATACCAGATTTCATTGACTAACAATAATCTAGCAATGGCTGCCCCCGCAACCAAGTTCAAGGTCGCTGACCTCTCCCTTGCCGCTTTCGGCCGCAAGGAGATTGAGCTCGCGGAGAACGAGATGCCCGGTCTGATGGCCATCCGAAAGAAATACGCCGCTGACCAACCCCTTGCCGGTGCCCGCATTGCCGGTTGCTTACACATGACTATCCAGACCGCCGTCTTGATTGAGACCTTAACGTCTCTTGGTGCTGAGGTTACGTGGACTTCTTGCAACATCTTCTCCACCCAGGACCACGCCGCCGCCGCTATTGCTGCCGCTGGTGTCCCCGTCTTCGCCTGGAAGGGTGAGACCGAGGAAGAGTACAACTGGTGCTTGGAGCAGCAATTGCTGGCTTTCAAGGATGGCAAGAAGCTCAACTTGATCCTCGACGATGGTGGTGACTTGACCCACCTCGTCCACGATAAGTACCCTGAGATGCTGAAGGACTGCTACGGTGTCTCTGAGGAGACCACCACTGGTGTCCACCACCTATACCGAATGCTGAAGAACAAGACTCTTCTCGTTCCCGCCATCAATGTCAACGATAGCGTTACCAAGAGCAAATTCGACAACCTCTACGGCTGCCGCGAATCTCTGATCGACGGTATCAAGCGCGCCACTGATGTCATGATTGCTGGCAAGATTGCTGTTGTCGCTGGTTTCGGTGACGTCGGCAAGGGATGTGCCATGGCTCTTCACGGCATGGGTGCTCGTGTCCTCGTTACTGAGGTCGACCCCATCAATGCCCTCCAGGCTGCTATGGCCGGTTTCCAGGTCACCACCATGGATAAGGCTGCCTCCGTCGGTCAGATCTTCGTCACCACTACCGGCTGCCGAGACATCCTCGTTGGTCAGCACTTCGAAGCCATGCCCAACGACGCTATCGTTTGCAGTATGTATAGCCTCTACTAGTTTTGATATTAGCACAGTAACTGACATCTCCCTAGACATTGGTCACTTCGATATCGAGATTGACGTTGCCTGGTTGAAGAAGAACGCCAAGAGCGTTCAGAACATCAAGCCCCAGGTTGACCGCTACCTCATGGCCAACGGCCGACACATCATCCTGTTGGCTGAGGGCCGACTGGTCAACCTTGGCTGTGCCACGGGTCACTCTTCCTTCGTTATGTCTTGCTCTTTCAGCAACCAAGTTCTTGCGCAAATCATGTTGTACAAGGCTCAGGACAAGGCCTTCGGCCAGAAGTACGTTGCTTTTGCCAAGACAGAGAAGCTCCCCGTCGGCGTCTACGTGCTACCCAAGATTCTGGATGAAGAGGTCGCCAGACTACACCTTTCTCACGTCAACGCTGAGCTCACTACCCTTACCAAGGTACAAGGCGAGTACCTTGGATTGGAAATCGAAGGTCCTTTCAAGAGCGACCAGTAAGCTTTCCCACTTCCCCGATTTCTTATTGGCCTTGCTAACAATATTCCACAGCTACCGATACTAATCCCATACCCTGGGACATCTATTATCTGATGTGCATCAACATCAACACATTGTTCACTCCATAGAGTTCACTTGCAAATTACATAGTTCCCGTATTTAGACGGGAGTTCGTCTGTGTTTCAACAAGCATGAGTCTACGTACGCATCAACTGGCATTGGGGAAACGGGACATGAGGAATCAAAAGGGACCGGGAGTGCCGGCAGGTCATATTTTTTCAACAAAAACGGCGTTGGCAATTTGATGCATGACATGATTCCCCTCATGGCGTTTTGAGATTTCGAAGACCAAGGAAATGGTCGATTAGGCAATATACAGCTAGAGAAAAGAGCTGAGCAATCATCCGTCAACCGGATCTGGATAGAAAAATAGAAGCAGCCGAGTGCGCATCTTTCTGTCTATCCAAACATCATTATCCCATTAACCTAGCGGCTGCACTTGTAACATTATTATAAGACGTAAATGCTGAAGATGGTCTTACCGCCACGCACTATGCGAGATGACTCGGGCTCTAGCTGTCCTGAGGTACGTAACTCGCTTTCCACAGTGCTGTGACAAGAATATGAACAGACATAGGTAGCGAACTCGGCCATTTTCAGCGCCAGCATCACAAGCTAATCAGTAGTTTTTACCTATTTCGGTATCCTCGCTCGTTCTACGCCATGTCGGATTCCAAGTAGACGAAGTCTTCGGAACCTAGGGGCCCTCTTTTTGAGTATTCGAAGTACATCCATAAATAATTCGTACTTCCGATAGCAACGAAATGCCACACTACTCATCGCACACGTCCAAGTCACAGCGAGTTGATATCATCTCATCTAGTTCACTTTTAAGTTCACATAAATTCCTCTTTCCGTTTTAAAATTGATGCTCTTGCATTACATTCCATCATGACACGTTAAGTAAATACCTAGATACTATACATGACAGCCGTACTACGAGGACTGCCTTTTTTTTATCTACCGTATAACTCTATGATGCCGCATTAGTCGAAAGCTCTCTGCTTTCTAGCTGTCCGTCTGGTAGAGGTCGCACCAAAGGGGAAAAATAAAAGGTCGAGCAAGCGAGAACTTCCCTTCTCGTGCCTCCGAGTGAAGCAAGTCCGTTCCAAATCTCGTACCTAGGCAAGTAGGCGATAAACTCCACCAATCGCTCCTATAAAAAAAAGAAATCCGTCGACACCGAAATTTTGCCCATCCGATCTTGACAATCAAACGTTAATCCATCCTTTATCCTGCCACCACATTTTGATCGCCAGTACTCTTTTTAACACGTATTCGTACACCGTACTCAGGGGATATAACAGAAGACGTAAACGTAGTCTCATTTTTGGTGTTCCGTAGAATGCCGCAACGCCAATCAATAACTCTCCGTCTGCTCTGATCTATGCGTTATGATTCCTCCGACCGATTCCTCCGACCGATTCCTCGGGACAGTCCTTGTCTATTCTCATCGGGGACGCAGGCAGGAGTAGAAAACGACGGATAACCGATCGGAAAAGAGCAAGAGAAAGCCACCGCCTCGATATTCCACATTTTAAACGCTAAATCAAGAAGGCCATAGGTCTCGCATGAGCGTATTAATACAATTTTTATTAGTATTGAGAACTGCGCAATTCATTATCATGTCCGAACGATATTGCTTCCGGGGACAATGAAGGCCCTGACAGCAAGTTCAGAGAAGCGGCGAACTACATTAGTAGTACCCCCGGTGACCTGAGATTCATCTTGGATGAACTTGCGCGCCACCGCCAGCTTGTTTTTGGGATCACTCTCGTCGAGATGCGGAGGCAACGTACTCTCGAAATCGGGAGGGAAATTAGGCGCAAGGGCACGTATGACGGCGAGAGAATAAAGGACATCGCGATTCTCACGGCCATCCAGCAGCTCGCGCATCTGCCCGAGAATATAGTCGCGCTGGCGCGTCATGTCAAGGCCTGGCTGGTCTTTAATGCGCAAAAACTCGGCGAGGAGATACCAAAATTTGAACTCCCTGATGCGATGAAGCCGTATATCAGCATTCGGGGGAGGTGGGTGGAGTGGGTTCTGGTCAAGGTAGTCACCAGATAATAGAGCCTCGAAAACTGCCACTCGATTTCGTGCTTCAGACCCATCATCGGCAGGCGGTAATTGTTCTCCAATATTGACCTTATACTCTGACGAGTACACTAACGAGGTCAAATCCCAAACCACTCGAAACTCGAGGTTGGCCGAGTATTGCATTCCCGCAACATCATTAGCATCCGTCTTAGCCATGGACTGCAGGAAGCCCGCCAGCATCTCGTTGATAGCCGTATTGGCCAACAAGGCGCTGACGCCCTGAGGCTTTGTGTACCACTCCGTCTCAAAGAATTTCTCTAGACCGGGGGCGTAGACCTGGTCATACAAGTCTCTAATCTCAGCCAGCTTGTCGCCAGTAAGAGGGGAGTCAAGCGCAGGCGGCACGGCGCCACTCATGCCCACAAGCTCGTGGACCTTCATCTTTCTTGCTGAAGAGCTAGTGTAAGCCGAAGTGTGTTGCCGAAAGGAAGACGGCACAGAGTGCGAAACAGAGGAATGGAGGGGGACAAACGTGGAACCACCACCTCTGAGATGGGGTGTGTTTGGTGAATTGTGACTAATGGGGTTTGGGGTGGTAGGCTTGACCGCAGGGAAATAAGAGGTCGACGTACTCGTAGTGGTCAGTACTGGTTCTAAAGTAGGATCGATAGTGGCTGGATACTCGAGAGGTTCGCCTTTGACCGTCGACGCAGCTGTTCCCGCGGCTGTCAGGTTTCCGGTGTACGGTGCGGTAGTAGGAGTAGTATTATTAGGTATTACCGGGGGAAGGGTGGTAGAATAAGAAGTCTGAGCCTGTGTACTGCCGGACACGGGAGCGGAAGAAGTGGTTGGTCGGGTTGACGATACGGAGGCCGAAGTCGAAGTAGAATTATTAGGGGCGGGTCGGATATTGGTGGGATGTTGCTGTTGCTGATTTTTGAAGATGGGATCGTAGCCTAGACATTCGCGTTTGGATTTTTGGCAGTTTTTGCATATGGGATGTTGTTCGTCGCACTATATATGTTGGGTGCAACGTTTAGCGACTGAACTTCAGTAATGCTGTTGCTTGAATGTGCAAGCAAACTGGGCTATGCGACACAGAAAATAAAGCGGCAGTGAAATGATATGTAGATTTGGTACGTATATAGGTACGTATATGAATATGTGATGTAAGGGTCGAATATAAAAAAAAAGGGAATTGGTGGGGAGAAGGATGGAGAAAAGATGATCTATGCGGTGGTGTAGTGGTGGTTGATACTATGTAGCTCAAAAGAAGAGGGGAAAGAAGAATAAGCTTAAGCTTAAGCTAGGTATATTGGAGTTTTTTTGGGGGGAGGTTTGACCACAAACCCAACTTGAAGAAACCGTTCTTGCTTTTTTTGGAGATTGGGGGGGTTGTTCCCGGCGATTGACAGATGCCAATTTTCTGGAGCCGGCGCGATGCTGTGTCTGTGTGTGCGGGTAGCTAGCTAGCTAGCACTTGCTTTGATTGCTTTTGCTTGCTCGCTTCGTTGGTAGCTCAATTCTCAAGCGAAACCCCAAGTCAAGTATACCGAAGTATAGGTAGGTGGTAGGTATGTGCGTAATTGACCAAAAAAGAAAACCCCATCCCCAGATATCTTAGGTTCACTCTTATTCATCTTCACTTTTTCTTATATAGTCCTCATCAATTCTTCAATCTTGTAGATCATCCCCCTTTTCTTCCTTGTATCGTCGAATGAAGAACGTTCTCTCAAAAAGGGAATCCGCCCAGGAAAAATAAATAAATAAAAATAAAAGAAAATAATAATGCATACCTTTATACGTCGTTTGCGGCATGTCAAGCAGCCAGTTTTTGTTCGACGTTTGATCTCCTACGGGGGCAAGCAACATTACCCAGTCAGTCGCCAAAAGAACTAGCCTTTCTAGGAGGGAAACATTATTCTAATTACCTTCTTATGCCGACCACCTAACACGCTACCCGGCCCGCTTGGAGGTAGAGCATACTGTGGTCTTAAAGCGTCCGGAGGTAATGCATATGGGTTATTCGTTGCCATTGGAACCGGCTGCTGTCCAAAATAGGACATGTGCTGTTGCGCCGGCATCGAAGGTACCGAAGGCACCGGATTTACGGGCATCGCCATCGCCATATGCTGCTGCTGTTGGGCTTGCTGTTGAGCCGCATCGAAAGCTCGCATACTCGGTAAAGCCATGGCGCTATTCGGGATGCTCGCGCTTGCCCGGTAGGCGTCCGGTCCTGGACCCGTAGGGTTAGCATATCCGTAGTGCGCCGTGGTCATACTGGGCGTCGCATATGCCGTCGGAGTTGGATAGCTGGCTGGTTGTCGAGGCCCCTGAGGATGGTGAGGTGGGTTATTCGACATGGCTTCCGGTGACGGCACAACGCCCCCTTCTTGCTGCTGGAGCTCCTGGTGTTGCTGGTCGAGCGGAGCGCCGTTAGTGGCCGCCGTCGCCAAGGGCAGAGCGGCTTGGTCAGCAGCGACGGTGGCGGCGGTGGGGACCGTGGAAGGCGAGGCTGTCGCTGTTGACGTAGAGGCCGAGTTGGATGTTGAGGTCGAGATCGGGTTGACAGCGTCAGTAACGGGGTGATTCGAAGAGGGAAGCTGATGTCCCTGTTCTTGTTCCTGTTTCTGATCCTGATCCTGTTCTCGTGCCCACTCCTGCTCCTGCGCGTGGGCGACTACTGCTGCCGTTGTTGCATTATTCGGGGACTGTTGTAAATTTGCAGTTTGAGCGCGTGCGTGTGCGTGTGCGGATGCGGTTGCGTGGTCGAAAGTTTTGGCATTGGATTCTGCGAGTGCCTGTGGCTCTATCCGTACCTGTACCTGCCCCTGCGCCCCTTGTCTCTTTTCCTGCTCTTTCGTAGCTTGTGATAATGGGGACTTGGCCGGCGATTGATGCGGGAGGGCATGGGCTAGTTCTTCAGCAGCGGCAAAGACGGGTTCAGGCTGAGGTTGATGAGCCTGTGGCTGTTCCTGTTGTGCCTCTGCCATTTGATTTGATTTTAATTTGCAATTTTTTATGGGGGCGCGATCTGAGCAGGGGGCATGCCGATTCCACGCTGCTGCGTAAGGGGGGCCAAGTCACGAAACCAGACCTAGGGCTGGCAGGGGACGGGGAGGCGTGTGGGCAAGACGTGGACGGGAACGGGGACGGGAACCTGTGTCTGGTCTGGTCCAGCGCCTCGAACGGTGGGCGTGGGCGTGGCCAGCCAGAGCCCAGCTAAGGTAGCTCTACCTGACCTACCTTGTCTACCCTACCCTGCCGATGTGTGGATGTATGGATGTATGGATGTACGGTATGGACGTATGTATTGTATGTACGTATGTACGTAGGTATGCGTGTGTATGTAGAGGTAAGGTAGTGTACCTATGATGATATGTAATGTACGTGCCCTATGCGTAGCCGAGACGAGAGAAACAAGGGGATCAGATCCCAAAGAAGGGAGGGGTGGGGGTTCAGCACACACAAAGACAAGACGCGCGAAGAGGCAAGCAGCAGTAATAGGAACGGATGAGTGTGTGCTGCAGAGTGGTGCGATGTTTGAGGTGTTTCGACGCGACCCTGGGCCGAGATTCCAGTTAGCTCGAGTCGTCGGCGCATTTGTTGCGTTTTCTCCGTAAAGAGACCACTCCTTTCTCCTTTGGTCCTAGTGTCCGGTCCTGCAGAGCTTTGCAGAGCTTGCGCACCTGAAGAAATTCAACAAGGGGAAGTGGAAAAGATTGGAGAACTGGGATCCTTGATGGAGCCCTGAGGCTGCTTTGGCGGTCCGTCGTGCAGTGTCGACTAGTACCCGGTCGAGGTACCATATACAGTCTAGCCGTACTGTGCGGAGACTTGTCTCTTTTTTTTCCACATACCTGTAATTACATCAACCTCCAGCTGTAGGTAGGTCCATTGTGTTATTCTAAGGTTACCTTAGGTTAGGTAGGTACCTTCCACGTTTTGTGCGAGTTTAGTGCATTCCATATTAGTGTATCTCATTATTATTCCACTATTATTATCACTAATCCAACACCACTACGGTAGTATTACCACTATCCGTATTCCATCGGATTACCCCCTAGTGATTACTATTGAGTTTACGCTGACGTTAAGAACCCCGCCAAGACACAAAAAAAATACAGTATTAATATGACGTATTCAGAAACTGTATCGACGCTACGGTAGGTACCCGTACACTCGTCTAGGTCATCAATACCTCCCAGCTACATGCCTACCTCAGGTAATGACCTCGATTGGATAGGTACATTTATTAGGCGCTTATAAAATGTTGGCCACGCAGCCGATAGATCGATCCCTGGAACAGGCCGTAATAACCACATGCATGCTGACCAAGTCTGACATGATGGATACGTACCATCCGGAGAACATGATGATGAAGCAGGAGAAAATGATGCCGAGGTGGGTATCAAGGAAGGAAGGGAAAAAAAAAGAAGGGGAAAAGGGAAAGAGGAGAATAATAATTTACCTACATGAGTTTCTAGGTTAGTCATTTACATTTCCGCCAGATTTGTTTATAATTTTTTACGTAGGCAGCTACTGAAGTGGTTAGTGAGGAATTACAATGAACAGGGCCATGTCAAGAACTCGACGGCGTCAATAGACCGGAAAGGAAGCTCGGTGAGATCCAGGGCACCCACACACCCTTCCAATGAATCCGGCCCAAAGACGCGTCTGTGCAAAGAAAAAAAGAAAGTGACTGTGACTTTCCGAATTCTGCGCCGTAGTAGCATGCCTCAGGTAAGTAAGCTATGTTGCCAACTTTGGCCAAAGTAGGTAGGATTCAAAGGCCACGATATTTCTTTTTGTTTTTTTTTTTGTTTTTTCTTTCCCCCTTCCTCTTCCCCTTCAATTTCTCCAACCCACAGCCTGTTCTGTTCTGACGACCGGGATTGTAAGGCCAATGCAGGTGTGCATGTATGTATTATGCATATAGGACAAGAAATGGTTAAGAAGGGCCGACGACTTCATGATTGAGACTGACAAGAAGGGGAAAAAATGAATTGACTGATAAGAACAGATTAATGAATAACTTATCGAGATATTGTCTTGATAGGTCCGAATGGCATCCATCCATACGTAAATACATACATATTCCATATTCCTGAATTGATAGGTTAGGTGCCGTACATGAATCTGAATACCATACTAGTGCTCTAATGTTACATGTACCTCGGAACTTTCCAGTGTTTAGAAATGTGAAGTACCTACCACAATATTCCTACCTCAATGTACATGTATGGATGTAATTCAAAAGTGGCATGTACACCCAAACCTAACACCAGACCCTAATACATACCTAATTAACATCCAATGCGTAAAAATAGCAGTGAGCGGATCTTATGTAATAAAGGAGTTAAAAAGTCCAATTACCAAGTTACAAGGCCACAATTAATTACACACCAACATGTAGGTACTAGAAAGTATTTCTACTCGAGCTGAAGGATTGAATCTCATGTAGATACTACGCAACCACCAACGTGCTTATTATGCCAATCCTCTCGAATAAATAGAAGTGTCCTTTCATTGTCCCTTACACGAGGCCCCTTGTTGAAAAAAGTCTAGGGGCTTAACACGCGTTCAGGAACTGGGTTGCAGCTGGGTCCCAAACAGCCAACCATCACAACTACCTCGTCTAATATGCATGACCACCTTACGCTTCTGGCATGCCTATGCTGCTGAACCCATGCAGTTGATATCAATTGTGTCCGATCCTTGCCATTAGGACCCTGGGGCTGAGAACATCAAAGCATATTACACGGGCAAAGACACGGGCTGGTATATCATCCTAGCTTGTCCGCAACCCGCTGCCAGCCCGATTTAATACAAGAAAAAAAGAGATGAACACCTTCCATCCTTCCAGGCTCGTCTTTTCTTTTCTTCTTCAATTTCACTCCCGGATCAACAGGGGCTACGCCTATTCAGGGCGCAGCCACGCGTGGGATGCTCGGCAAATACCCGGGTTGCCCTACCTCGCACGAACGGGACAGTCGTAGCTTGGGAGTGTCCTCGACTACTCTCACCCCAATGCTCAACTTTACCCGTCGTTGACAATTTGCCATGAGGTCATTCATACTCGAGGGGTGTTCTAGTGGGGCTCCGGCTTCACGTCACCCTTTTTTCCATTCTCCTTACTATTGAGGAGACTCCTGCGTCGATCCAAATGATCGCCCCCATGCTGGATCTAACCGGCGGGTTTTCCACCTTCGGGTATCGACTTCTAAAAGTAATGCATAGCTTATTCAGACTGCAACAGCAGGCCAGTGGATCCTTTGCGTCCCCACGGTAGCATCAGGAACCTCCTTTGATGCCCAAGTCCGTCTCCAATGCCACTGAAGACAGTCGATTATTTACGAAAGAAAAACGCAGATGAATGATATCCGTCGACAATGACATGTTCGTTCTGCTAACCAACGGAGAGGCTCAAAAGTCTAGAGCTCGTATTCATCCCGGGATCCTGTTTTTAGTTGTAGTTTAAGGAACTTGCAGCATAACCGCATATAATGCTTCTATCTAAGGGGGTCAACCATCCCTTCTCCAAAAAGATCTCTGCAATTTGTAATTCTTCCACATGTCTCTGAAGATCCATATCAACGCGAAGCAAGTGCATGACGCAATCTCGTTATTACCATCTTTCTTCTTATCCAGTTCATGTAGGGTTTCATTCCGGGGCCGAGAGCGGCGTCTCGTCTCCTCTATCTCCTTGAACTTGTTACTTCGTCGTCCTAAGCGAAGCTTAGCGACTATTTCGTGGGACGAAGAGCATCTCGGTCACGATACCAGCCATCGACGCATCTGTGTCGATGTGGCAGCACAAAACATCAGATCCACTAAGAAGTGCAGTGACTTAACTTAAAGGGTTATTACTAGGTTTTGGCTGATATACACCTACCCATTAGGCTCTTTCACGTCGTGCATCCCGATGCCAGGCACCCCCAGGGGCGAGTAACAAACACGGCCCAGAGCGTGTTCAGATCTTCCAAGGGGTAGGTTCCCTACACGTTCGTCTCCTATTCACAATTATTTTCTATCCGACCCTTTACATCTCTCCGAAGCTCAAACTAGACTTCAGCCAAAAGCCTGAAACTCTTCCACGATAAACTAACGATACTGACCGGGCATTTATGGAGAAACGGCCCGTTAAGCCGCGTCCAGGGCAAGCCTCGCCGTGAGAGGGACTTACGTCAAGATCGCCGGGACCAGGACGGAATTCCCGAACTCAACTAAATATACAGATCATCTTTCAAAGTAAAAGATAATATTGACATGTCAAATTGTTCCAGGGTATTACCGTCGTTATTGACCGCCCACGTCATCCCTGGTATCGATCAGATCTCCCTAGTCCCTATCAATACCACTATAATAATCCTGGGTGATCCCAAATACACCGAGCAGCGTGTTAATTGTTTTGTTGACATGAATTCGGTCCGCAGAGTCTTGGTCTGGTTAAATACTAGTCCTAGCTAAATGATACAGCTAACTCTATCGCAATACTATCAGTAATTAGAGAGGCGCCAATACGGTTTACAGCATCTCACGTTGCTTAACTATACGCCGCCCAATAATTTTATTGTCTATGATGAGTCAGCATGAAGTAACGAAGACGGACTATTACTTACTGCCTACAACTACAACGATGCCTGTTAATAGTGTGATCCCTCTATAGTCGCAAATCGTCAGAGCTAAGTCGATTGACGACCTCCAAGATAACCGCCGAGATACCCAACCCGCCTCGCTACCTCACAAGCTTCTATTCACATCTCACTCTTTTCGGTTTAACTAACATCCCATTAGGGAGAGATAGGCATGCCTATCTCATTGAGGCAATCACGAAATCTCTTGTATGCACAATCCATCGATGTACATCTTGCCGTATATCTTGCCAGTGTTCTCAGAAGCCGGGTGCAGCCTAATGAGTGAAATTTATCCCTCTCGATCGATAAGGGTAGAACGCCGCTGAAACAGAATATCATGCTGCTTTCTAAGCGCCGATATGTACCGCGAAGCCAGTGGCTGGGGCAAAAGGAGCCGAACACGGGGGTTGAAAGCGCGTATCTTATCATACGACAATTTGGCGGTGTTTCTGCTCATTATATTGCTCGTAAACCCTTTTCCAAAGGTCATACTACCTATTATCTTGCCAGGCGTCTTGCGGTAGCGTTAGGTGTAATGAATGAGATCTACTTCATTCCCCAATTTATTTGTATTTTCGTAATATCATGAGAAACGGTTGTCCAGTGATAAAACCTTATCATTCTAATCCAAGTATCCCAATGTCAACAATTGTTCTGCTGCTCAGATAAGATCCCCATGATTAATAGGATCGAAATGTCGGGAACCCCTTTTGTCGATCAGTGTTTGAGTTAGCGCGCATGTAACGTCTTTCCATAAGCTTCCTACTTCATATGATGCTTTGCCGAACTTCCTTCTACTCATCGTTCTTCTCTGATAACTGGGCCAACTGCAACGGCTCCAGTGGATAATCGGCCTGTCGTGGCGCACTCGCCATCCTTCCATACTTGATCATTTCTAAACTAGCCCTGGCGAAGAGAGAGATGTGGATGATTCTATGCAGTCAGCATTGCAATCAAGATAACTGAGAAGAAGCGACGAGTTAGGCATCTCTCACATTAAGACGGCTAGAAGCGCTACGAGGGCTTCCATCGAGCGAATATAATACTCGCTATAATATCCGTGTCCATCCTCTTCATAATGATTGTTGTAATATTCGAAATAAGCGTCGCTATCGCCGGAACCGATGAATACAAGCGCGAAGTCTAGAATGTAGGCTGTTAAACCGACTGCGACTCCGAAGCCCAACCATAGCAGAAGGTGGACTGCCGCGTGGGCGCCCGGATGAATGACCCGTAGACCTTCTTTCCCCAGATACGCCGTGATAAGCTCAACCCCAGACCAAAGTAGAGCGGCGCCTGATTGCGGTGCTGTCCAGACAATGATATAGCTCTTAATGGCAGGATTAGCTGCGAGTGCGATCGAGATGCCCAGTACAATGGTACAACATGCTATGGATAGGGAGGTCAAGACGATCCTGCTCACACCCCAGACGCCACCGAAGCGAGTAGTTTGGGTCCACTGCCGCTGGTGATTTGGACTATGATCTGCCTGGTGCTGAAATCGTCGCTGATTGTGATCCATTCTTGCAGCCCTAATCCTCCTGGATCTGCCAACCTCGACCCGAAGTCGTGCTTAAAATTATTCGATAGACTTGCCTATTTCCTACATACCTTATCCAGCAGTAGGAGACAATCAATGCGGCAAAGTAAAAAAGAATGATAAAAAAAGAGTCAAGTCATAGTATCACTATCAGCATAACAGGTTTTCTAGTTCTCCCCTTTCATGGGTCGTTGAACCTTGTTGGCGCTATTTTAGACTCAGGCAATAGAAGCACATCATCTATCCCCATCTATACCCTTTTTCGCATGGTCGTGTCGCCAAGAACAGCGTCATTTGCACTACAGATCTTCCCCAGATTCTTTCCTGACCTTCCCAGCTGCCCACTCTACTAGATCTCAAAACTCTTAGCTTCCATGGTACCTACAACTGATCGTTGGATGCATAAATTCAGAATAGACGTCTTAAAACCCGCTATGATACTTAATCCGTGACGATAGTAGACATAGGTTAGGTACCTAACTCAATTACAGTGGCCTGCTATAAGTTTCAAAGTCCTATCACACACAGCCGGTACCAGCAGCCCCTCATCGCAATTTTAGATGCTCAATAATACCCACAAGCTATCAAAGAGCTGAAGATTTGCCTTGGATTAGACATTGTGTTCCCAAATCAGGAAGCTAATCTTCATTATTCAGGTTGTAGACATCTACCTACGCGGGGGTCCGAATACATTTTTTAACTCCGGCACTCCGGATCTGCCACCTGAATTGCTGGGCCATCCTCGCTTTTAGGAATTCGGTGTAACGCCGTTCGGACAGGGGCTCATGTGAACCCATCCTGTGAGGGGTGGACATCTCTACATAAGTCCGTGGTACCGAGCTACACAGCACCATAAAGACTCCACCCCGGACCAGGTGAAGAAAATCCGCCAACGCGCTAATAAACATGATTTCTCAAAATTTATCATGTTCGGGCCTACTTATATTATATTTTAACGGTTATGATTGGTAGATTATAACTTTATTTATTAATGGCGATAATATAATATAATCCTTTTTATATTTAAAAGTAATAATTTTTTTTTAATTATTTATAAAGGATATTATATAATAAAAAAGCTATTTAATTTACTTTATTATAAGCTTTAATTACTTATTACTTATAAATTAATATTATTATTATTATAAAAGCTAATTTTTTTATTAGCTAATAAAAATAAATCTTAAAAAGTAAAAATATACTTATATTAAAAAATTATATTTTATTACTAATATATATAAAAAGATAAAAAAAAATCGTTTTATTTATATAAGTTAATAATATAAATTTAAGTAATATATGTATAATATAATTATTAAAAATAAATAGTTTATATTACTCCTTTTATTATAACTTCTTTTTTATAAAAAATACCTATTTTATTTAATAATTTATAATTATATAATTAATTAAATTAATAAAAGTTATTATATATTTTTATTTTTTAATTATTTAACCAAATTATTAAACTTATACTTTTTTATTAAATTAAAGGATAAACTTATTAATAATCTTTAAATTATTTTAATGGTATTAAGTTAAAAAAGAAATATAAAAATATATTAATAATATAAGTTATATTTTAAAGTATATTATCTTTTATTATAATATAACTTATTTTAATAGGATGTTATAAATTTAAATTTTAAAGATAATAATATATAAGAAGTTAATAAGTTAGCTTTATTATTAACTTTATAATTAAGTTAATTGTTAAAAAGGAGTAAAGGTTAATCTTATAAAAACTTAAAGGCTAATAATATAAAACTTTTTATTAAATGACTTTGTGGTAAATTACTTAAAGCCTTTTAATTTAAATAACTTTATGAAAAACCTTTTAAAAATCCTTAGCTTTAAATTAACGAAGTAATTAATTAATTATTAACTATATGTTAAATGAAATAGAACTAAGTAATAAAAAGGAAATATAAAAAGTGATAAATTATATAATAACTTTAATTTACTTGTGAATTAAATTTTAAATTTTAAAATAAAAATATGTTTTATTTGGTTAATTTAAATAATTCATTTAATAATAAAATAATTATTATTAAAGAAGTTTAAGCTATAAAAGATATAAAAAAAGTTGAAAATAACTTTTAATATATAAAAATATTAAAATATTCCTAAGTTATTAAGTAATAAATAATAATTAATTAAAATAATATTAGTTTATTAAGGTTAAGAATATTTAAACTAACTTTTTATATTATAACTTAATATATATTAAAAAGTATAAATTCATTTTATATATGTTATTATATTTAGTAAACTCCTTAATTAATATTAAAACTTTAACTTAAAACCTAGTATTTAATCTTTATATTTAAAAGAGGTAATTTATTTTGTTATAATATTATATATATTCTTTTTTCCTATTATTATTATTATATCTTTAATACTATAATTATCACTATTAATACTATTAGCAAATAATGATAATAGGCTAAGTATTAAATTATTATCAAAACTATTTTAATAATAAATCTTTTAACTTTAACAAAATCTTTTATTATTAATAATATCCTTATTTTTTAACTTATTTATATTATAAATTAAATAAACCATTTCCTTTTAAATAATATTAAAATATTAAGTATAATTCTTTATATTATAATTAAACTATGATTATTTTTTACTTTTAAAGCTAGTTATTAACTTATTATTTTAAGCCTTAACTAAAAAAAGGATAAAAAGTTAAAATAAAAAATGGATAGTTATTATAATAATAACTAATATATCTTTAAAACTTTTTAATTAGTAAATAATAACTTTAATAGGATTAGTTTATGCTTTGAAAATCCATAGTATTAAGCTATGAAAAAAAAACTAAATAAAACATACAAAAAAAATTTACAAATAATATCGTAAAATTTTTAATATTTATAATTATAATATAAACTTTTTTATTTAAAGAAATATTAAAGCTATATATAAAGTATATAAATTATTATTTTATATTTTCCTTTTTTTAACTTTAAAATTAAAACAAATTCTTTATAATTAAATATTTTATAAATATTAAAATAAAAAAATATTATATTACTTAGCTTATTAATTTCAAATATTATTAATAAATTGGAAAAATATTAGCTTATTTTATTACTAATAAATTAAGAATTAATAGTTTTAAAAATAATATATACTTAATTAAAGTCGCAAAAAAATTGTAAGATTTAATAGCTCTTATCGCAATTATAAGTAACTTTTATGCTTATTTTAAGTAAAATATAAAGTTTTAAATATAAGATAGGATAAATATAAAAAAAGTGTTAAAAAAGAAGTAATTTTTCGTATAAAAATATTTAATGGTTAAAAATAAAAATAATAAAATAAGGCTTTATATAATGGTTAATTATAACTATATTAATTTAATAAATATTAAACTTGCTTAAAAAATTTGTATTAATATAAAAATAGTAGGTTTTTTTACAAAGGATATTATTAAATGGTTGTGAAATAAGTGTTATAGTTAATAGGTTTAAAAATAAGGTAAGATAAGTTTTAAGTTTAATATTTAAATAACTTAGAATATTTATTTCTTTGTTTTAGGTTATGCTACTTATAATTTACTTTTTATCGGACAAAACATTATTAGCTATAATATAATAGGTGTGATAGATTAAATTATAATTTATATTTTTATTATTTAAAGTAAGGAAATGTAAAAATAAGCTATAAACCTTAAGATATTTAAGATAATAAATATTAATATTAAATAAATGAGTTATAATTAAAATATTATTATTAGTATTTTTAAAAAGTGATATAATTAGCTTAAATTTTAACTTTAAATTTAACATAATATTATATTATATTATATATAATATAAGGAGTATATAATTATATGTTATATGGTTAAAAATAGGATAGATATTAAATTTGAAGTAAAATATTTACTACCTAAAATAAAGCTCTTTAAAAAAATATAATACCTATTTGAAAGATTTAAAGATAAATTCATATATAATATATTAAATATTAAGTATATTTAAATAAAATTTATATCATTAAAATCGTATAATTAAATGTTTTTAAATAATATAAATTTTATTTAAATTATTTCTCTTAGCTAAAAGTTATTATAATATAAGTTATATATATATTTAATAAATAAGGCTACACTACCTAATATATTATAAATTTATATATATATAATTAATAACATATTATAAATTTAATATTAGCTAATAATAATAAGTATATATAATTAAGATTTATATTTTATAAAATAGCTAATTAAAGTAATTTAATTTTAATAATATAAATTTTATTAAGATATATTATTTTTTAATTATAAAAATTAATTAAAAAGGTAAATAATAGCTAAAGCCTTATGTTATATAAAGCCAATATATAATTGCCTTTTACTTTTCAAATTTAAAAATATAAGGTATTATTAAATTTAATTTATATTATAACCTTAAATTAAACTAATAATATAAACTTATTTTCTTTAATATATTAAAAGCCTTTTAAATCTTAATTATAATAAGAGTTAATAAACTATAATTTAATTATTTTAAGCTTAAATATTTTATTTTAAATATAAACTTACCCTATTTAATAACATTTACCGTATAATATTTTAAATTCACATTTAACTTTTATTACCTTATAATTAAAGCATGCATTAATTATTCTTTTCCACTTATTCATTTTCTTCGTAATATATATAAGCAGCTTATTAAAAATAGGTTAAATAAATAATTTAATATAAGATTTTAAGAAAGGATTAAATTATTTATATAGCTTAATTATCGAGGGGTTAAAATTGTTAGGAATTAATTTCAATTAAACTTAAGTTAAATAAGTTGTAAATTTTTATTAGCTAATAATAAAAATATATTAAGGTTAAATTAAATGAAATATTTGATATTAAAATATATAAATAACTCGTTAAGATTTAATATTAAATGATATTTAAAAGCTTAGTATAAGATTAATTAGCTATGGTTAAATTAAATTATAAGTTTAATATTAGGATATAAAGTAAATGTTTAATTAAAATTAGGTTAAAAGTATAATTTAAGGTTTAAGTATGTAAATACTTAATATTAATCTAAATATAAATACAATTTAAAATATAAGTTTATAAGTAATTAATTAAAGTTAAGATTAAATTAAATAAAGGTTTAATTTAAGCTAAGTTAAATAAAAGGTTAGTTATTATTAACTTAAAAAAGGAGTTTATAATAATTAATAAGTAATTGGTTAAATTAGGTTTATATATTAAAGCTAAGGCTAAAATTTATATATAATTTATTAAAATCAAATTATATATAAACTTAATTAAAAATATCTTTCCTTTTATTCTTTTATGTTAATAGATTTAATAAATAGGAATGTTAAAATTTTTATAATAATTAAAAAAATGTTTATTTCTAAATAAACTTTTCAAATTATAACCTATTTTTATCCTATCTTATTTTGGTAATTTTATTTCAATTTACTTAATAATAAATGAACTAAATACCAACTAGATATAAGAAATTAATTATATTAATATAATAATATATATATAAAATAATAAAATAATAAGGAAAAAAATATTAAAATAAGAATAAAATAAAAAAAATATATTAAATTTAAATAAGAATTAAAATTCTTTAATTTATAATTATATTATTATATGGCTTACCTATTTAAGCAATCCATATAAGGTTATTTTATTGTAAAAAATGGAAAAAAGAATTAAAAATTATATATTATATTATATTATTATAAAGATTTAATAAATCAAATCTATAAATAAGTAAAAAAAAATATATTAAAATATAAAAATAATATAACCTTATATATGATTTTAAATAAATACCTTATAGCTTAAAAATATTTAATATAAATATTACCTTTAAAAGTTTAGTTTATAAGAAAATGATTATCACTTAATAAATAGCTATTTAAAAGCTAATATTATATCTTTATAATAGCTGGTATTAGTTGTTAACCTTTAAATATAACATATAATAATAACTATTATTAAATAATAATTATTTTTTTATAAAATAAATTTTTAAAGGCGATATTTGTATAAGTATTAATAAAAGCTAATAAAGATAATTTAATTGCTTTTTTAAAAATCGAAATAAAAATATAACTTCTTTATAACCTTTGATAATTTTTTTTTAACTTTTTCAAACTTTAATAAAGTTATTATTAATTTAATAACTAATGGTTTTTATAATTTTATTATTAAAATGTGGTTACGTGATATTAAATCATATGGTACATTTTATAAAACTATTCCCACATTTAAATTTAAATATTATTAATTAATTTAAAACTAATTCCATTTATAATAAGTTATATAGTTAATTATACTTTATTATATATATGATAAACCTTATCCACTTAATATTTATAGTTAATTTAAATTTATAATTTATTAATAAATATAACTTTTATAATTATAAGATTAAGAAAAAAAAAGGAATATATTTATATAGTTATTATAAAATTTAATAATATAAGATTAAAAATCTTAATCTAATAAAGTTTATATCTTTTACTTTATTTTATTTTTATTTATAATATAGCAATTAATTTTATACTTCTTTATTATCTTTATTAAAATATAATTATAACTTAAAACCATAATATCTTTTTTTACTTAAATATTAATTCCTTTTTAATACCTTATATTAAATTATAATAACTTATAATAAGTATTATACCTATAAGTTTTAATATCATTTCCATTAGGCAAATTGCCAAACTTAATTAATATTTTATTAACCTTTCACTTTTTAATAATTATATAATAAAGTAAGATATATTAAATAGTTAATAATTTAAGGATTAAATTATTAGCCATTAAAAGATAATTATTACTAATAAGCTTAGGATTAACTTTAATAAATAAATGAGCCTTTTTTCCTTTACTTAAATTAACTAAGTTATCTTATATACCTAGCATTTTTACATTTATAATAAGCATATTATATCATATATTTAAAAAGGGATATATAATACTTACTATAATTAAACTTTGCTTTATAGTTATAAGCGATTTAATAAAATCTTTACCATTATAAAAAAAGCTAGGTTTTTTTAATTAAAAAGTTAATGATTAAATATTATTCGACTATGATAAATTTATATTAAATTTGGCTTAATTTTTTTATTAAAAGGTTAACTATTTTTAATTAAAATTAACCTTACTTTATTTTAAAAAACCATTTATTTAGTTCCTAAAAAAATAATACCTTAGCAATAATAATAAAGAATTAATATTAGAATTTTCATCCCTAATTAAATCGATAATAATAAGCTTTAATTTAAAATTAATGATAATTTAAATAATAAATAAAAATAAAAGAAGTAAATAAAAAAATTAAAGGGTTATATTTATTACTATACTTTGTTAAAATAAAACGCCATTATCTAAGCTTTTTTTAACCTATGATAAAATAACAAAGCCCTTTAATAAAATTTAAGCATTAAAGCTTAAAAACCATAGCAATAACATTAACTAATTAATACTATACCAATTAAAACAAAATCATTTTCTTACTTATTTTAACTATCCTTTTATAATTAAAATTACCTAGGATTAAAAGATTTTATAAAAGGAAAAGTCATTATTAAAATCCTTATTTTACAAAGCTTTATACAAATTTACTAACTAACCTTGTGAAGTAAAAGGGTTAACTCGCTTATAATATATAATTATAAAGGTATAATACACATTAAAATGTTAGTTATCCTTTTTTAACTTTTAAAACATACCACCTTTTATAAGTATATCTTTTATTATCATTACTTTATAATCCCTTAGCCAATTAACTTATAAAGGTTAATTTTTATTTTTAAATTTAAACTTAAAAATATAATTATAAAATATTATAAATTTTACCTTTTAATATGTTATATAAAAACTATTATTAAGCCAATTATAAATAGTTTAAAGCAAGTATGTTAATAAAAGTTAAAGCTTATTATTCGATATTTTAACTTAAATATAAGCTAAAGTAAAAGTAATATTAATGTTAAGTTTTAAGTAAAACAAAATTAAATGAAAATTAAATTAAACTTATTATATTCTTTCTTTATTTTTAACTTAAGTATTTTTTTATTTAAGCTTTTATTAATTATATAATATTAATAAGAAACTTATTTAAAATATAGTTAAATAGTATTATAATTTAACTTAAGGCTAGTTTAACTTTATTAATTCTTTTAAACATTAACCTATTTAAACTTTTTTAATCTTATTTTAATACCTTTATAGCTTTTATTAAAATCTTATAAAATATTAACATATGCTATATTTAATATATTTCCTATTAATTAAAATAAGGCAAGATTATAAAAATATAATTTTAATTTAAAGTTAACATTTCTTTTACTAGTAAAAGTAATAAAAGATATACATATAAATGAATTTTAAAATATTATTAAATTACGGTAAATAACAAGTAGGTTAATAAGTAATATAATTAATTAATTCGTTTGCCTTATATGTTGCTTTATGTTAATAAAACTAGGATTAAAAGGTATATTTAAAGATAAAATAATCTTATTAATAAATATTACTTACTATTTTTTTTCCTTATATTAATTTATAATATTAATAATAAAGGAATAATAAGGTAAATAATAATAACTGTAATGATTACATTAGCTATAATTAAATATAATATAAAAGTTTTCATATAATAAAATTATTATTTAACTATACTACTTAGGTAATACATACATAACATTTTTTAAATACCTTAAATAAGTTATATTAAAAATAAAAATTAATATGGTTAATATAACGTTTAAACCTAATTAAAAGGGTAAGAAATTAAAGGATATAACAAATATAACTTTATTTTTAAAAGAAAAGTTTAAATTACTTACCCTTAATATAAATTAAAATAAATTAATATTTACTTCCTTACCTAATTTAATATTATTATACATTTAATCGCTATTATATACGCCTTTACCTAATTATATTACGCTAGTTTTAACAGCTATTCGCTAATCTTATAAGCCGTAATATTCTACAACATATTTAAATTAACACTAATAAGTAAAAAGCTAACTAATATAAATTTTAACCGCTAAATACTTAATATATAAAATTAATTAATAAACCTATTTAATCAAAACTAATAAAGTTATATATAATATAATTAAAAAATAATTTACATCATATATATTATAAAAATAATATATTATATTAAACCAATTATATTATACATATTTATATAAATTTAAATTTAATTTATAATATAATATAAAGGTAAACCGCTCCTTTAAAAATAATTTTAAAAGGGGTAAAAAGTAAATCATTTTAAATATTTTATTTCTTTATTATATAAAATATTTCCGCCTTATTTATTATTAAACTTTTTCCTTAACTGCCTATTTTAACGCCTTTTTTAACATATTTTTAGGTATTTTTCTCGGCGCTTTTCTCAACATATTTTTCAACGCCCTTTTTAATAACTATTTAATAATATTTTCTTAAATTATAAACTACTTTTTTTTTAACCATAATAATATTAATCTTTAATTAAAGTTAAGAAAATACTTAAAAATTATAGCCTTATCCAAATTATTATTAATAAAAAACGAACCTTATAATTAACAAATAATTAGTAAAAATATTTAACAAATATAAAGCTTATAAAAGGTTATTTAATAAGGCTAACCTATTATTTTATACTTATATTTTACTTGCTTTATAAATATATTAATCCTTGCTTATAAGTTAAAAACGTTATTAATAAAATTATATAAGTATAATACTAAGATTGTTAAATTTTAAATTAGTTTATTTATAACTACTTATATATGTTTAACCATTTTTAATTCTTTTATTTAATTTAAAATTTCCCTTTTCCTACTTATATTAATGGTGTTAAATGTAAAATTATTTATTATATAAACATATTAAAGATATTAAAGTAGGTAGTAATGCTATTAAATAATTACTACTTAAGCTTATAGCTTTAATTAGGTATATTTAATATAAGATTTAAAGAGAAATAATATTAAAAAGTTATAAAAACTGGGATTATCTATTCTTTTATATATAATTAAAATTATATAAATTTAAATCTTTAACCAATATTTATATTATTTTAATTATTTATTATAATTATTATATCATTAACACATATAAACCTTAAACCATATAAAAAATTAATTAATTAATGATATATAAAAGACTAAGCTTTTTAACATATTATTATTTAAAGGCTTTAAATTAAATATAACGTTATAACTAGTAAACAATTTTTCCAATAATATTTAATGAAATAAGGACTTTTTAAAAACGAATATAATATTAATATTATTTAACTTAAAATTTAATAGTTATTTAAAATTAGATTATCCTATAATTTAATAATTAAATATTTAAGAGAAGAATAATTTAAAATTAAATTAATATATCAAATATTAAAGTATAAATTAAAGGTGTAAAAAAAAACTTGGTTTAATTTAATACTTTATACCGATAAACTTATAAACCTTATATAATATTTATTCTTCTTTTTAAAGCTTTATAATATTAAGATTTTAAATTAATTTTAATATTTATGGGGTATTAAGTTAATATGCCCCCTTTTTATTTGGATTTAACTTAAAAATAATATGAAAAGGAAAATAATTAATTTAAATGAATAATATAAAATAATAATTAAGCTAAACAAATTCCTTAATATATATATATAAATATTAAATAGCTTTAAGTATATAAGATAAAACTTATTATAAAGATAAGTTTATAAAATTCTATAAATTCCTATTTTATAAATAATGATATATAAGGTATATTATTTATACTATCCTTAAATTATATAATAATATGTTAATTTTAAGCTATAAGTTAAAATAAAAAGGTAAGTATAATATAAAGTATTAAGGCCAAATTTTATATAGTATATAAATAACTATTATAAGTTATATTTTATTAAATTCGAGATTTATATAGCTATTGATGTATATTTTTATAAAATCTTATAATGTAATATTAGTAGATTTAATTACCTATTTATTAATATATTATATTAGTTTTTTTAAATTATTATTAAATTAAGTTTTTAACCTTGGTATATTAAAATAAATTATAAAGTTAAAATCCTATTTATAACTTGGGTATAATATTAATTTATTATATATTTAAAGTTATTAATTGTTATTACGAACTTAAATAGTATAGAAACTTTTTAAATATAAAGATATTATTTCTTAGATTTATATAAGTATAAAATAAGTAAAGTAAATAATAAGATAAAGTAATAGTAGCTATAGTTAATATTATTTATTAATATATGTTGAATTATAAGTTTATTTTCTTAGCCTTTTTTTAAAAAGAAAAGATTAAATTATAGTTAATAATAATAGGATTTTTTTTAAGGGCTAATAAACTTAAGCAATTTTAATAAGGATAAGATATTTAATTAAATAGTTGTATATTTTTTTATAGGAATATAATATAATAAAAGGTTGTTAATTTTATTATAGAATAAAATTAATATAAGATTTAATTTTAATTGCGTAATAGGGATGTTATAACTAATTATATTTATTTGATATGGTTAAATATGCCTAATTTATTAAATCTAAACGTAAAAAACTATAAGTAAAGTTTAACATAAAACCTAGGTCTATGGTAATTAGCTTATATATTAAAAAAGCCATTAATTTATTACAATTTTAATAGTTTTTTATTATTAGAAATAAAAAGAGTTTATAATAAATGGCTAATAAAAAATCTATTAAATATATAAAATTTAATATAGTTGTATAAAAATGAATATATTACTTTAAAAAATTACTTAAAAGATTATAAAAATAAAGGCAAAAATCTAAGATTAATATATAATGAATTACCTTGTAATAATATAAAGTAATATTATAATTATATATAAGAAATTAAAGAAAAAATGGAAATTACCTAAAAGGAATTAACATTTAATAAAAACCTATATATAGATTAATTTAATATAAATATTCATATTATTTAAAAGTAACTTAGGTTTACTATAAATTATTTTAATAATTAAATTTAATTTTTAAGATATTCTATCTTTTTTAAGTATAAAAACTTAACTCTTAGCCCTTTCCTATTATTTATATATTTTTAAGCTTTATAATAGTAAATAAAATTATATTTATAAAAAGTATTAAAATAACGAAAGTAGATTTAAATCATTTTTATTTAAAAGTTTATATAATTAGCTAAGTTAAAGATATAATAAAGCTATTAAAAATTATAATAAATAATTTATAAATGTAATATTTATAAGCCTTTTAAATTGCTTAGGTAAGGTATATATGAGTAAATAAAGCTATTTATATTTTTAAAAATATAAGGGCATTTTTTTCTAATTAGGTAATATAAATTAAAAAAGTAAGATAACCTAACTTATATATATATATATATATATATATATATTAAATCTTATATTTATATAGCTTATATAATTAATTAATCTGGTTATATAATTAGTATATTTAAATATATTATATATTAAACTTAATATATAATAATTTATAATGAAATAATAAAAATAAAAGGATTTTATATATTAAGTATAATATATAAATATAAAACTAAGACTTTAATACCTATATATATATATTATAAGCTAGTAACTTTTACTCCCTTTAATGTAGTTAATATAAAATAAATTAAAAGCCTTAATTATTTAACATAATTAAACCTTAATTAATTAATATAAAAAAATAATTATTAAAAAGCTAAAATTTTATATATAATAAATATGATTAATCTTTTATTATTTCATATTTGGAAAAAGTATTATATTAAAAACTAAAAATAAGGTTAATATATTTAAATAAAATTTATATATAAATATCTTTTTTAATCATAGTATAATTTATTAAATTAATTGCATAGTTAAATATATTAATTATTTATATAATCATTTTAAACTTAATTATATATATAAATATAACCTTATAAGGAATAAAATATTAATATTATATAAGCTAATATAATATAAAATATTATAAATAATTTATATATTAGTAACATTTAATATTTTAGTGAATTATAAAAGATATATTACCTTAATCTTTATAGTAAATTATTCCTAATAATACCACCTTATTTTATATTATATACCTAATGCCAATATAAAGATAATATTATTACTAATTTTAATTGGATATTTAACCTTTTAAAATATGTAATATAATTAGCCTTAAATAATATTAATATAAGTATTATACTTAATAATAAAAAAAAACGAATTAATTGTTAAAAATGATTTAATTAAGGTATAATTTTATTTTTTAAACCCCTAGATTATTAAACCGTTTATTAATATAATTATGATAATTCTTATTAACTATTCCTTACCTTTTTTTGTTAGTAGTTTTACTATTTTCCTTTGAATTTTAATTTCATTATTCCTTTTAACTTTTTTATTCCTTTATTACCTTGTTATTTGTTATTTATTATTAATATTATTATAAAAGGAAATACTATCTTTTTCTATCCTAATTCCCTTTTTTTTTAACATATTATATATGTTTTTTAAGATATTTTTTTTTCTTATTTGCTAACCTTTTTATATTTAATTATTTATTAATTTGGTATATGTAAAAAGTTAATATATTATGGCCTTTAATAATTAAATTATAAAATTTTTATTTAATAATTTAATTTAATCTTTAAATAACCTTTTAAATTTAATTAAAACTATTTACCTAAGCTAAGCCCCTTATTTAATTCTACCCTAAGTTTTAATAAATATATATAAAAGAAAACTACTTATTATAAAACTCTTATAAATTAGTACCTTACAACTTAATATGTATTATCTACTTTTATTTAACAATTTTACCTTAGTTATTTTTATAATTATAAAACCTAATAATAATATTTAATATTTATTAGTATATTATACTTTTTATATTATTGTTAAAAATTATTAACATAATAGTAAAAATTACCTACTTCGCCTTTTTAATGGGGATTATTAATTAAATAATAAAGGGGATAAAAAATATGTTAGCCCTTATTTATTTAAAGGTAAAAATCCCGTATTTGCTAAACCTTTTAAAATATTTTTAAATAATATTTTTTAAATAAGTAATGTTTTATTAAAGAAGTTATATTTTCATATATCGGTTTCTTCTTATAAATGTAAGTGTATATATTTTTATTCCTATTTTTGTTTAATAACAATTATTATAATAAATAGTAAAAAGTATAAATATCTTATTATTATAAATTTCAAAGATTAAGTATTTTTTTAAGAAATATTTAAGCTATAAATGAAATTTTTAAATTAAAATTTTATATATTATTAATTATTATATAAATATATTTTCATTAAAAAGATTAACTATTATAATTTAATTAAAATAATTCCTAATGTAATTATGCATTAGATTAATAAGTAAATATATTACTTTATAAAATATTTAAAGTTAAACCTTTTTATAAGATATTATAATTATATCCTTTTATAAAAAGATATTTATAAGTTTTATAATATAAATATACTTACTTTATTCTTTAAACTTATATTAAAGATTAATTATTATAATTTATTTACCTTTATTTTAATATTATTAATAAAGGATAAGATTTATATTTTTAAATTAATATAATATTATTAAAATTACAAATTTAATATGCTTTATAAGATTTTTTATAAATTTATTTTTAATTACTTTACCTAATT
This sequence comes from Hypoxylon sp. CO27-5, assembly GCA_002120305.1. NCBI lineage: Eukaryota > Fungi > Ascomycota > Sordariomycetes > Xylariales > Hypoxylaceae > Hypoxylon > Hypoxylon sp. CO27-5. The sequence goes on along the minus strand of KZ112600.1, from coordinate 4,844 downwards.
TTTCTTTACTATTATATATATGCCTATTTTTAACTTTAATAATAATATATTTTTTACCTATATTATTATTAATATAAATAATAATATAAAAGATAAGGGAGAGGAAATATTAACTAAGAAAATAAAGTTGTTATGGATAAATCATAATATAATTAAATTTAAAAAAGGTATTAAATATTTTAAGTTAAATAATATTTTATTATTTTATAATAACCCTTATAAAAATATATATAAGGATATAAATAAAGTTATAAGTAAAAATATGAATAATTATTAGTGGAATATTAAATATAATATTAATTTAAAATATTAGGAATTTATAAATAAATCTTATAATTAATCGAAAAAGTATATAAGCTTATATAATATTATTAATAATAATGAATTTAAAAATAACAATGTTAAATATATGTTAAAATATATTTATTATCATAACTTAGTTAATTTTTATAATAGGAAGTGTAAGTAAAGGTTATTATCTTATATATTTACTTACTTTTATATTTTTATTAGCTTAAATTTAAGGAGCTAAAGAGAATTTTTACTAGACTTATTTATATCTATTATTAATAATATAAATAATTATATAAGTGTAAATGTTAGTTTAAAAGTTTTTAAGGCATTATTTATTTTTACTTTTAAATTTATTAAATATAACTCGAATATTATATTTAATTTTATTAACCATTTTTATATAATACATTGGTAAAAGTAAAAAGTCTTATAATTAATAGTTTAAATAAAGATGTAGGTATTAGTTACTTTTTCTTATTTTAATAGTTAATATTTTTAAATATTATTAAAAAATTTAATATATAGGGAATTTTTTATGGTTAATAAATTAGATAAGGGTGTGGGTGTTAGTTGTTTTCCTCCCCTCCTTCTATTTTAATATTTAGGATTAAATATTACTAAAAGGTTTAATATTTACAAATAAATTTTAAAATTAAATATAAATATATAAGTAAGCTTTTTTTTCTTATATTTCATAAGCTTATTAAATAATTATAGTAAATAATTAGCTAAAATAGGTATTTAATAATATTATTATATTTGTTTTAATATAAAATATAAAAGTTTTATATAAATGTTAATATTATTAATTAAAATATTTAAAATAAATTATTACCTTATTATTATTGTCTTAATATTTAATATTAATATAATTATAATTTTAAAAATATTTACTTACTTAATAATATAATCTTTAATTCCTAGCCTAATATTTTTAAAATGTTATTAAATATATATTAAAAAAAATATATTAATATTAAATAAAATTAGCTTTAGGTTTATATGTAAGGTTTAATAAAGCCTTATTTATCACTTTAAATTTTAAAAAATCTTTATCTATTAAAATATAAATAAATAAGTTAATATTATTTAAAAATGTAGTTAAAATATACCTTTATTATAACTTTATATTTTCCTTAACTTATAAATTTCCTAATATTTTCTTTTAAAAAATAAAAAGATAAATTTATAGCTAATAAAAGAAAATATATTTAAATAATTTTAAAAGATTATTAATTAAAATTATATTAACTTTTTTATATTTAAATTAAAAAAACAATTATTAGTAAGTTTAACTTTTTATTAAAAAATATAATTAAGGATAAAAAAGATTTTTCTTACTACTTATAAAAATTACTTAAAAGTGTAATTAACCTATAGGTAATATATTATTATAAAGGATAATATAAAAGAAAAAAGTAAATAGTTTTTAAAAAAAATAAAAAAAGTATTATTTTACCTTTAGGTTTTAAAAAATAATATGCCTTAATATTAATAAAAATGATAATTATAATAAGAAATTATAAATTTTTATTTAATATATTAATTATTTATATTTTTATATTTATATTTTATATATTTTTTATAAATATTTTATTAAGTAAAAGGTATAGATATAAAATATATACTTTAAAAAGGATATAAAGTTATTTTTATTAATAATATAGGGATAATTTAAATTTAAAGGTAATTTATTTTTAAAGATAGCTTATTTTTAAAGATGGCTTAACTTTAAGGATAGCTTATTTTTAAGGATGGTTTATCTTTAAGAATGGCTTAACTTTAAAAATAATTTATCTTTAAAGATGGCTTATTTTTAAAGATGGCTTAACTTTAAGGATGGCTTATTTTTAAAGATGGCTTGTTTTTAAAGATAGCTTAACTTTAAAGATAGCTTATTTTTAAGGATAGCTTATTTTTAAAAATGGCTTATTTTTAAAAATAGCTTATCTTTAAAAATAGCTTAACTTTAAAAATAGCTTATTTTTAAACGTGATTTATTTTTAAAAATAGCTTAAATTTAAAGATAACTTATCTTTAAAAATAGCTTAATTTTAAAGGTAACTTATTTTTAAAAATAGCTAAAAATAAATAATATATAATAGATAAATAAAAATATAACATTATAAAAGGCTTAATAAACCTTTAAAAAATTTGGGTTAAAAAAAAAAAAAAATTAAACATATAAAGAAGAAAAAAATAACATAAATATTAAAATATTAATTATTAATAATTTAAATAATAATAAAATATTAAATATTTACTTAAATAATAATTAAAATATACGTATAAGTTTAATATTATAAATTAAATAAAGTATATTTTTTATTACCATTTCCCTTTTCTTAACTTTTATCACTATTAATTAATATATACTTTATGTAAGTATATTAAATTTATATTTTCACATTTGCCTATTTATTTTACTTAATATTTATATATTATATTTATTTATTAATAATAATAAAGCTATTTAATTTATAAGCCCCTTATTTAAGTTATAACTAGGAAATATAATATTTTATATTTAATAAAACATTTTTTAATTTTATATTAACATTTAATAATTAACTATATTTTAATATATATTTACATATAATCCATTATTTTATTAATCTTAATTGTTCTTAAAAGTAATATATATACTACGTTAAATAAATATTTATATAATACTTAAAGAATTAGTAATAATTGCATTTATGTTTATAAAATTAACTAAATATTAAGGTATATATTAATATTTATTTTTAAAATATATATACCCTTTTTTTAAACTTTATTCTTATATAATATTTATTTATTTATTAATATTTATCATTTATTCCTATTTATTAATTAATATTTATTATAAATTTAGTTTTTAAAAGATTTATTATATTAAAGTCTTATATAACTTATTTAAAAAGGTTAAACTAAATTAAATTTAATATTAATTAAAAAGTTATTTTTAATGTTATATTTTGGAAATGGAAAATTAATCTTATTAAGTAAAATAATAAAACTTTTAGCCTTTTTAATGCTAACTTAATAACCCTTAGGCCTGTGAATAATAGCTTAGGCTTTAATTAAAATTAAGTGAAAATCCTTAATTAAAATTTAACTGGAAAAGATTATTTTTTAGCTAGGTTTTAACTATTTATTAATATTTCTTTTTATAAAAAGGTTAAAGATAAGTTAAATATAATAACAAATAATATAAACCTTATTAAATATATAAGTTAAGTTTTAGTTAAGGTTAAAAAAATATATATAAATAATATTATTACTTTAATAATTAATAATTTAAATATATAAGTACTTTCATTATATATATATAAATATATTTAAAAAGAAATATTAATAAAAATTATAGCTTAAAATTAAATAAATTTTCTTATTAAAAAAGTAATATTAATATTAAATATGTTATTATTAAAAAATTAAACTTATATCCTCACTTATTTTTAATTATAAAGATAATTTTTTATTAATTTTTTTTAATTATAAAAATCTTTTTAATATATTATAGCTATATATATAATAATAGTTGATATTATTTTGCCTCTAAAATATGTTTATAAGAGTTATAAAACAAATAAAGGCATATTTTAATATTATATTATTATATTAAATTATTTAAATAATATTTATATTAAGTATTATTATAATAATAATGGAAGTAAATATTCTTATAAAATTAATATATTAAGCATTATTTATGATAATATTTATTAAAATATAATTATTATTTTAACTTTTATAAATATTAATAAGTATAAAAAGTTTATTAATTTATCTTTAATAATTATAAAGTTAAATAAACTTTATTTAATTTTTAATAATAAGATATAATTTATTAAGAATTAATAATATAATTTTAATATCTTATTTAAGGTATTTAATAATATTTTAATATAACTTTTTATCTTTATAAATTAAGTAAAAAAAATAAAATATTAAATTTATTTATAACTTTATAAAATTATTTAAATATATTATTATTATTATTATTAAATAAAAAATATAAATATTGTCTTTAAAAGTAGGAAAATAATTATTACCTAATAAATAATTGTTTAATAGTTAATGTTATATATTACTTATAATTAATTATAATAAAATATTATTATTAATTAGTTAAGCCTCTTTTAAAAAGTTATAAAGAAATAATAATAATGTTAATAATATAAGGTATAATTAATTAGATAATATATTTTTTAAATAGGCTAATTAAAGTAATTTTAATAATATAAGTTTTATTTTATTATATTTTTTTTTAATAATGTTATTAATTAATAAATATTAATATAATAAATTAGTTTTTTTAAGGCTTTTAATAGTTATTATAATAGTTTTTACTTTATATAACATAAGGTTTTAATTATTATTTAACTTTTTATTTAATTTATATGTTTAAAAGGTAATATATTAAAATAAACTTTATATTATTAAAATCGCTTTAATTAACTTTTTCAAAATATTTAAATCTTAATTATATATATTTAATAATATTAAAGTTATTTATATATCTTTATAATAACCTTATTATAAAATATAATATAAGTGGGGCC
>KZ112599.1:0-95615 GCA_002120305.1 Hypoxylon sp. CO27-5 | reverse complement strand
GGGGTCTTCTAGAAATCAAGGTCTAAAATGCCAGAACGACATGTTTTTATACTCACCAGAGGCGCTGTCCGTGCCCGCCCGCGCTACCGCCGGGCGTCTTGTACACGCTGAGGTTGATGGAGTTGTTGGTCCATTCCGGCGCGACACCCGACGGCAGCGAGATGTGGTAGCTGCCGAGGGTGCCGTGCGAGGACCGGCATAGCGAGCACGTGCAGATGCCTGCGTTCAGGGGCAGGACTGAGGTTGCGAGGGTGACGGTGAATTGTATGTTCCCGCAGTGGCACCGCGCTGCGAATGTCTGCTTCTCTTGCGGGTCCGGCCCGGGGGCTTTGTTGCGGTTGTGAATCTCGGCGAGAACGTCTGGTAGGCTCATCTTGGTATTCGTTTATGCTATGTTACTATACAGCATATAGCTACCTAGGTACCTATTCAACCTGAGCTAAAGGAGTTCCGAGTAGTAAGTCAACGGACTTGATAAAGCGCAACAGTTGGGTATGAATGAGGCATTGGGGCGGTGAGGATGCAGAACACTGACATGTATCTATATATGCGATTCGAAATATCGCCGTAGGGCCGCATGTTCTCATTTGCCTATATATCGACTCATTCCTTACCTCCAACTAGACACTCCATCGTATGGTCCGTCCAATCAGTTCAAAAGGAAATCCCGAAGGCGATAAGTAGTTGCACATGTCCGGTTTGCAGGGGACAGATTCAGAAAAGACTTATCAACAATATACAATGTAAGGGCCTCTCGAATGCATGTTGGATCAACATATACCTTGTTCTGTTTGTGAACCAAGGGATGACAAAGTTCGGTGGCCTGGTGAAAGTTTGCTAGACTCCAAACAGTCGACTCCGATCCTATGAGCCTAGAAATTGATTGATACCAAAGTTCGTAAAAAGACATACACGCCATGCCTGCATTGTCATCCTTTCCTGGTCTGGAAACGAAAACTAGGCGATGAAAAGAGGCCTCGTGGGATCTTCCCTTCTTTGTCATCTGCACTACAGCGGCGTAAACTCTGTGATGACATGGAGACATGTATCTCAGCGCCTCACACATGCATATGTCATCGTACAGATGATGGATTAGAATGAAATAATTAGCTACCTAGGTAAAAGGTCGGGTTGCTAAGTCTCAAGAACCAGGTACGATGTCAAGCATCATGGGAATAGGATGGGGGATCTGTGGGTGACGGCAAATAAAGTTGGCAGTTATGCGCCGCTGTATCTTGCAGGATAAAGCACCTGACGCTTTTCAATAGATATTGATAGGTTACATGAACGCCGACTAAACATAATGGTGACAGCTAGGAGAGTGAAGTATGAGCTCACAGAAACTATATTGCAAGATATTCTTAAGATGCTAAACGTATATTTGGTTACGGCACAGCAATACAACAGCGATTATTCGCAATTAACGGCCGAAGATAAGCAATAGGTCTACAATAAGCGAACGTGGGACATCGCGATGGCGCTCCCGGTCTTTACTAAACATACGTAGACATGAGAAAAAGAATCGTATCTGGGACACATAGTAGATGAGAAATATCTACCTAGCTACCCTCTTGATTGATGGATTCAATCGAAACCTGATCTTGAACTACTACAAGATCACTCCATAGGACGGACCCAGGACCTTTTCCCGCTCTACCGCAATACACCGCGCCTTGTACAATGCCTATATCATATAACTACCATAATCCCAGGATGATCCAGAGTAGAGGTATCGTATACTGAAATCAACCAGAGACGCTTGCTCGCTCGCTTGTTTGTGTCTTAAGAAGCAAGTAGCACATGTAGATTCCACCTTATGGTCCCTATGGCTTACCACAAGTGCGTTGCCCATTGCCATTGAGAAATGAGCTGTACAGTTGAGAAGCTTTAATCGGATTCTGATACTCGAAATGCTGCTGGGCCGCCATAAACTCGACGAAACGGTTCCGTACGCCGCGGTAAGCCGTCATGATCTCCACCTCCTCGGCAGTCTTACCGCTCAAGATATCGTCATCATCCCCTTTTATCTGAGCATTGCCGTTCGAGCCCGGAATCGCAGCAGCGAAGTCGTCGAGCGACTTCCAAGGCTTTTCTTTGCACTCGCAGGTGGTCCATTCGCCCTCGTCTTCCGAGTCGTACTTCGGCGCGGGCGGAACGATACCCTTGTCGAGGTACGCCCGGATGTGGCCGATTGTGCAGAGCGAAATGCACGACACCGTGCAATGGCCCTCCGCCTTCTGCTCTATGATGCTCGCGCCCGAGAACTTGCGCGTCATCTTCAGAGCGGCGTGCAGTGGCGTGACCGGGTCGAGATGGTTGGACAGGAACAAGACCGGGAAGTCGGTCTCGATAGGTTCTGGTTTATGGATTGGATGGTCGTCCCAACGCATAGGCGGATCTTTTGCCTCGATGTCCCAGCCGTTGCAGCCGAGGTTGAAGCCAGCGCCCATCCACTAGGTTGAGGGGGTTAGAGAAGCTTCTTGCGTGCGAAGACGAGGTATTACTAAGTACTTACAACATCGGCAAAGGAAGAATATGAAGCCATTTGTTCGAACCGTTTCTGGAGGGTTTCAAGATCGTCGTTGAGCTGCCTGATGTTAGGGTTGCTTTCTTGACAATTTCTGAAGTACCGATAGTCTTTACCTTATAGCGTTTGTCACTGCATCCTATTACCTTCTGAGCGTCATCCGGCCATTGAGGTAGGGTCAAGTTGTGACAAAGCAGCGTTGGTGATGGGCTACCGACGTAATGGTCTAGCTGATCATCTACGAGAGCTTTCAGAAGATAAGCAACGGCAGGAAAGGCAACATTTGGTGCGTATAATGCCGAGAATATGATCATCTTGATGTCACTGGCTGTTATTAGGATGGGTATGTTTGCGTTTTCAGGTATGACGATTGCGGAGTGTTTCTCCAGCCAGCTCATAGTGTCAATATAACGTTTCTTGATACTCTCGGGGTTTTCGCCAAGCTGGGAGAAAGGACATCGTGGTCCTGCGTCGGCACAATAAATGAAGAACTTTTCCCATATCGCATCGGTGTCGAGAATGGCGTCTGCCATAACTCGGTCGACGTAATGGTCGGCATCGACAACACCGTCTAAGATGACCCGACCAACTCTATCGGGAAACATAGAGGCGAATGTTGCGCCAAGAAGCGTTCCATAGGAAAATCCCCAGTATACAAGCTTTCCCTGGGTGCTATTCGTGGATTCTATTTTAGTATCGGCCTGGAGTTCATCTACAGTCTCCGGCTTCCGCATGGACTTGGCAGGTTTGATGTTGCCGTCCAATCTCCACTCGTCCCAAGCATCAACGATGGAGAGCATATCTCTAGCTACATTCGGAGTATTGGAGTACCGGAAGATGCTGTCATCACCTTCGGCGTCATCCATCTGCTTACAAAGTTTAGACAGAGCTCTTGATCTAGTGTCAAGCTTGCTGAGTGCGACGTTGCTAGAATTGACAATGCCGACATCATGGCCAGATATGAGCCAGTTTAGACGGTTCATATAGGCGACATTGCGTCCGTCGAGCCCGAAAGGGTCGTCGGGTGACGCGAAGCAATCAGCCTTGGGCGTGGTAGCACCAACCCCTCGCGGATCGAATCCGATGAGGTCGCGTTCCTTACCAACCGCCGTTTGAAGCAGTTGACCAGCAGACAGGGCGAATAGCGCTCCGCTACCACCGGGGCCACCCGGGTTGAGGAGCAAGGGCGACTCCGAGTAGGAAGCCGGATCCTCGGTACGGTTGATACCAGGTATCAGGACCAGGGCTAAGTGCACTTCTGGATTATCCGCCGACTCGTTCAACGGCCGGTGGTAATCCATAGGCACGGTAAGTCGAGCGCATTTATAACCATTGCCATAGACAGCGAAGCATGGCTGCCAGATGAGTTTCTCGCTGGGAGTGATCTAACCCGAAAACATAACTATGTCAACATTGACCACCTACAATAGGTATATTCTCGCGATAACCGCGGCTTTGGGAGCGCTTACGTCTGACCACTCAGTCCATCCTTCGGGATACTGTGACTGTGACTGTGACCGCGACGGCGCCCGACCTGCCGAGTCCAGATAATGAAAGACGTAGTAGATGGGGTCGTAGCCGAAAGAACTAAGGATTCCAAGGCTATATACAACGGCTAGACACACTAGAATCAGAGAGCGAGAACTCCAACGCCAACCTCGTTCCCTCGATGGTGGCCGAACGCCCGACTGGAAGACGTCATCTCGCTTCTCGTTAAATAGAGGCGGCGGGGACGATTTTTGATTTGCCATATTTTGATGCATTTGGCAATGGCTTTGGCTTGTGCGAAGAAAAGTTAAAGACCAAACCAGCAAGTCATTTGAATGAGTATAGCTGTTCTGTCTAGATGTCTCAGTCTAAAAAGCAATTGAAAAGCCACAAGGCTCGCTGTTACGTTCTATTGTCGATAGGCAATGGTACGCAAACAGAGTGGGAAGAGGATTAGCTGCTTGCGCGTGTAACCTTCGTTTATTCATGTCGGATATCAGTGGCTAAAGTGTGCGATTGCTGCGCCTCTTACGTAGCATGGCAGCATGGTCACTCTACTCAGTCTGAGCGGTATTTGCAGTTCAACCTCAAGTTGGACATAAATGCTAATTCTTAACTCCGGCCTTCTTAAATGTGCTATTAGCGAGCCTATACCTATGTGTATATGTAGAGAGTAAAGATGATTAGGCTGTTTAATTGAAGCGCTTAAGTGTAAACGCCGAATATAGAGGTACCTATGGAGATAGCCACTATGCAGAATTACATACATGTATATGTACCTAGGCAGAATAGCGTCAGACTAAATGGCCCATGTACTAATAGTACTGTGATATACAGTACGCAATATTGCATAGTATTTTACAGTATTACTCGCACATGGGCCATTTAGTCTGACGCCATTCTGCTAGGTAGGTACGTTTCTTAGATAAGATAACGGTCCCCATTCTACCCCAACTACCCCGCACTGAGCTTGGCAGGTATGGAGGTATGTTCTCTATCGTTCAATCGCCAGTGGTGGGAATTCTCCATGTCATCTTCAACAGTCCCAAAATACTTAGATTATACTAAATCAATATTCATGGGAATATTAGACATAAATTAGCCATCAGAGCTCTGAAGAGAAATGGATAAGATAAGCCGCGAGGAGAGGCCCTAGAGATGCCCTAGAGATGGCCAAGCGAAAGCACGTTTCTGTTCCTGAATTGGTTCGGCACTATATCTTGGCTTTGCTTCATCGTCGGTCCCGATTGATCTGGTCTTTGACTCACTTGGCGATGGTCTTGGTTTGAATCAAGCTTCGGATTCCCAAAGATCTCTTTTCCCGCACGCTAACTCCTGGACTTGGTTCTTCGGTCGCGCTTCCAAGATGATCTTCCTTTCATCCAAACTTACCTATATTTCTATTCATAGTAACTTGGAACGTGGATGGGTTGTGGCATTACAACCAGTTTGTTTGAGACTGGACAGCTGAAAGACCCCAATAGCCTAAGCGTCGGATACCTAGAAATGGGTATGGCTTGTATGATCTACACCTTACAATGACTGGTATTGTATGTAGTTCTATGTATAGTCTTCTATCTTCAGATCACATCCTGAATTCCCGGATTGCATCCTCAAGGGCATCAACAAACACAACAGAAAACTATTCCTGCTCAAACAAGTTTGGCAAGTCTCATCTAGTTGTCGTTCGAAACCATCTTTCACGACACTAAGCTGTGTTCTACTAGTTGCTGCCCTTCAAATCTGCCAGAGCTAACGATACTCAAATCCTGACTGGAAGTGTCTTCGCAGGCTTGGCTGTACTAGTCGCCGCCAATATTAAGACAAAGCGTCTCCAGGGTTATCTAGATCGTCGGCAAATTCTACAAGATGAGCGAATCAGTGAATTGCTTGGTTACGAAGCTTGTATGTTCTCGGCGCGTTGGCAAGCACTGGGCGTGGGGAGAAGTAACCCTGGTCGCTTGGCAGGTCTCAAGACTGACTGATCCACCCTGGATTGATACTCATCTCACACATGCGTCTTTTTGCCTCTTAGTATCTCCGAGCTGTCGCATTGACTGACCTACGGCCCTTGGCAGGTTCAGCCAAGAGCCTCATTGTCACGTACTTAGCACGGTCACAGCTACTTCCGTGATTTGTTTCTTCCAACCCCGGTCATCCAGCTGCGTTTCAAGCAGTGATAACGTCGTTTGGGTCTCCGCTTCCAATGATGACAACTGGATTCCCCCAGCGAAGAGATCTTTTCCCTCCGCCAATATGATACACCAAACACCTTGCTCGAGGATATTTTTAACATAGAAGTTGAAGGAGAAACACCTTGGCATCGGAGGAGAATGGGTCTCCCCATGTCATTCACCGGCCTTGGCCACTTGGCTTTCGAGGTCCCGACTCGATGGCTGGCAATGTCCGATTATCTAGGATGCTTGACCTTCGAGGTATATGAAGGTCTTCGTTGGCCCTGAGGTGTAGAATTTTGGAATCACTCAGCTGTGCTCAAGTCATCGTCCCAACTTTTCGTTTCCGGTCTCTTCCCTATTTTTTTTTTTTGAAACAGATTAATTCTGTCGTTTGCTTCTTCCGCTGGTCGCCGCTGGTCGTTTTATACTACTGTAATATCTATTACCATTATTTTATTATTCCAAGCAATAGCCAAGAAAAGCCCCACGAGCATATCTTAAGACACAGTAGCCAAGATGGTTAGCTATCGAATGATTGCCGTTGCCGGCTTCCTTGCCAGCGTTAACGCCCTTCCTTTGAACATCAACCTTGGCGCCTACTCCCCCGCATTGTAAGCACGAGACATGTATGGGCGTATACTTCTACAAGACATCTAATCAATATACAGAGTGGTCGGTGATGGTGAAATTTCGTTCGGAGGGGGTCAAGATGTAACGAATTTGATGAATGCTTTGGAGGGTGCTGCAGTCAACGCTGCTACCGGAACGGCAGGAGGTAGAGCTGAGAATGCCGCCGTTGTTCCTGCGGCCGACGCCAGTGCCAACGCAAACGCCACACCCATCGAGGCTGCTGATACTACCAATAACGCGGTCGCTGAGACTCCTAACGCCGCTGCTGAAGTCCCCGCAGCATCTGCTACTCCAGCTACTACCGTAGACCCAAACTTGCAGGAGCAAGCTTCTCAAATATCCGGCCTGCAGGGCATGGGAAAGGAGATCGCTCCTCGTGACTCCGAGTCTCCTAAGGCTAAGCGTGATCTGGCCGGTTTTGACCGGGCTCTCACCTACGCTGAGGCCGCCTTGACCAAGGGACCTATAATCCAGCTTGGTACTGGTGAGGGTGGTGCCGGTGTCGGTATCATCGTCGATAACAAGGGCGGTTCCGTTGGAGAGGGCAATGCTGCTGCTGCCGCCGCCAAGCGTGACGAGTCTTCCGCACAACCCCGTCGCCGAACCAAGGTGACCCGCATGTATGTCAAGCGCGGTGTCCCAGCCGGTGAGTAATATTAACCTACCTCCCCTTCTGATCTCGTTACTGCATAGCATGCTAACTAGAGCCCTGCTGAAAGCTATCCAGACATCTAGTGAATTCGAAACTCGCACCGTCGAGTCCCTCCCCATCGCGAAGGTCCCAGCAGTGACCAAGCGACAGAGCTCTTCGTCCGATGTCATCGATGCCATCAACCTGAACGTCGACGACAGCCAAGGCTTCACGATGACATTTGTCGAGACGACGGAAGATGACGATGCCGCGATAGATGAGGCGTAGGGGTAAGAGGAAAAAACGGGTGCAACGTCGTTAATACCTTATTACCTAGTGCTCACTATTTGCTTTCTGTACAATGGCATTTTTCTTCATCTTCATTTTTGATACCATATCTGGGAGTCTTCGAGGGCAGGGAACTGATGGTTGGGACGATTTACTACCTATATACGTGCAGCATGTTTCTTACCTGGTTTTGGTTACGGTAATCCCTCTTGCAGCCATATCGTCTTGTCTAGGTACTGGTGTTCTAGAGTCGGCTCTCAACAAGACGATCTCATCGGCTCATGGGTGATTGCTTCGGCTTATAAAATCTACGTTAGTCAGTAGTATAAACAATTCAAAACGACCGGCCTGTTTATCTCGGGTCGAGACTGAACGACAAGATCATGCGCATGTATCTTGACAACAGTGATCGCAAGACTTTCTCTTACATATTTTTGAAGATTGTGAAGATGCCTACTACTAACGCTGCAGCATTGTTTGAAATCGTGTTGAAGCGAGCAACATCACCCATAAGACGTACCCAGCCTTTCACATTGACAACTTACCTACCCTACACTTCCCCCTCCCCTCACTGTAAACGTAATATGAGTTTCGGCGACGCCACAAGCCCAACTACCGCAAATCGCGATGCGATGCGGTGCGCGAATTTCCACGTCTAGAAAAGGCATACGTACCCCCATGAACGGCCGGGTGTTTCAACACGCCGGAGGCTGCGACAAGCGCCAAGATGAAAATAAGAGATCGCCAAGAGCCTCATCCATTCCTTTACCGCAACGCAACGCAACGACAACTACCGGGCTCCACACTGCATGATAAATCGATTGCTCCTTGGCTACCAGGGTACATGTATATACCGTACTGTAGGTAAATCTGGTTTCTTGTGCAGGCAGTAGATGGAAGGGGAAGTAACTCAAACATTCCTCCTGTAGTACAATAGGTCTTCACATTTATAGGAATGTTAATATCATGCAATATAGTACTTCATGAGGTGAGAAAAGATCCTTTTCAAGGAAATCAGTAAAAAGTTTAGAATGTCGCCGTCAGCGAGGATTGTACATAGGATGTAGCGAAAGGTGGGATCAATCGCACGGACACCCCATGATGCTACATAGCTCTAAGCATTTCTCCGGCAGCGTGCTAGCCTAGATGTTTGGGCAGAGGTAATTACCAGAATTCTCGACTTTTCATTCATAACCTCTCATATTCAGTACTATTGATTCTCCAATCCTCCACTATGTGTTAAGACATAGGCGCTCCGTCTACTTTAGCCATCAAAAGCCAATGCCACTATAACTTCTTGAGATCCAATGTCGATGCCCTTACGGACTATATATCCCAATGCTCTCTTACATCCAGATCCAGATCCATATTCAGACCCAGAAGCTAACCCATCCTAGAGCCCCTTCTAAAAGATCCTAACCTAGTCTCTTTTTTAAACTCCAGACCAACGTCTAACGCAGCCCATTCTTTTTCCCTGGAATGAATGATGCCCTGTTTTGTCTAGTATTATCTGTTCCACTGGTTGTATCCGTCGTTCTTCTGCTTCTGCCTCGTGTTCCAGCCGAGCTTGGCACTGATGCTCTTAACCCAGTCCTCGCTCCGCCGTCCCGGAGGCTGCACGCTGGCGAACGGGAATCGGCTGGCGCTGATGGTCACGTAGTCGCCGGGGAACAGCTCGATGCGCTCGCGGCCGTCGAAGCTGGCCCAGCTGTTGGTGCGCGCGTCGTACGGCACTCCTATGCGCAACACGATCGTGTCGGGCAGGATAATGGGCCGGAATGAGAGCGTGTGCGCGCATATCGACGTGACGAGCATCACCGGATTTTCCGGATGACATAAAGAGCCGCCCGCCGCCAGGTTATAGGCTGTTGAGCCTGTGGGTGTTGATACGCATACGCCGTCCGCAAGGACGGATGTGAAGTGCTCGTCGTCCCCAAATATTTCGGTGTTAGACATCGCTGCTCATTTTTAGTTCAGGCCGATTGGTCGGCTACAAATGGTGTTTCTGGCGAGAGACTCACTTGCATTCGGCCCCCTATCTATAACAATCTCGTTGAGAATCTCAAAGGTACTGTCTGGCCTGTGGGTGCGTTCGTCATCGCGTTCCTCGCCGATAAGTTCCTCTATCAGATCTCTTTTGCGACGAGTTCCCCTCTCATCCACATAATCGTTCTGTGATAGTTGATTTGGTTTCTTCTGACTCCTCATGACCGTTCCTTCGAACCGCAGACGCAAACTAACGGTTACCCCCTCACTAAATGCCGTGGCGAGAATGTCTTGGTAGTCGGTAAAATCAAACTTTGTAAGAAACCCGAGGCTTCCTAACGAAAAGCTGAGTACAGGGGGTACTATCCTCTGAAATAGCCAGCTAGCGTATAAGACTGTTCCATCGCCTCCAAGGGTGATTACGAAGTCGAACGTGTGTGGCCGCCTACGGCACATCTTCTCGGTCCAGTAGCGCAATCGACATTCCAAGGCGGTTCTTGGGGTAACACCGTCTGCCTGGTTGCTGTCTATATATTCTTTGTGGAGTTCTTCCAGCAATCCAGGTGCGTCGAATTCTTCGTTACTTTGCAAACTCTCTTCCACATAGACGGTATACCGAACATCCCTATCGCTACTAAGCAGCCACTTCGCTACCTCTCTCGTCTTTGGTATTAGTTCGTGGTCATAGGCCTTCGTCAAGAGGAATATGCTCCGGGCTTTGAATTTCAGCCGTATGCTTCCCAATCTCCGACTAAGCTCCCGCACTCCCCAGGCCATATCGGATAGTTGCTTTTTGGTGAGTAGCCGGCTGTTGAGGCCTTCATGGTCAGGTTTGCCTCGTTTAACAGCATTTCTCCACACCTTTTGATCAAACCCCCCTACATCGGCGCTAGCATCGCTCTCTACGTCGGTTGTAGACGCATGGTCATTTAGACTAATAGCCTTTCCCTTAGGCTCGACATAGTCATGTAGGCCAACCTCATTCGCGATATCCTCGTGTTTATGGTCATCATGTTCTCGACGAGGTTTTTTAGGTTTATCATATCTATGACCCTCGAGAAATTGGTGAACTAAACACTGTGTCGCGAGGGGCTTTGACCTGGACGGTGAGAATGCTGGAGGGGTTGCCTCACTAAAGACCAATGAGCTTTTCCGGCGGTATGGGTTCCCATCGTCAAACGTGACCTGCTCAAGAAGAAAGCGGATATTTAGAACTCTTTTTTTTTTTTTTTTTTTCATAATGTACATAGTTAGATGTGCGACATACCTCGACTGCATTGGTGTCATCATCGCTCGCGCTCGAATGATGATCACCGCACCGGTCTTCATCCGCGCCTTGCGACGAATTGGTATCGACTTCCCCGGTCATCGCTAAGATGAATAAGGGAAAAGGGAGGGATACCCAATTAAATAATTAAGAAGATATCCTGCTATTTAAAGCCATCCAAAATTTCTTATCTGTGAAGGTTCCTCGCAAAAAAGTTGAACGCCACTCAGGTATTTACCTCGAACTATAACAATGAATCGGACGAGTCATTGCGTCAGTGCCCTATAGGTACCCCCTCAACCCCTGTATTAGAACCTTAGGGTCTTACTAATGCTCCGCAGTTATCTTATCGATTAGACCCATTTATGTCTGCACTTGCCCTTCTTAACTCCGGCTAGCTGTAGAGCTAAACCCGGCTAAATATACCGACCCTAAAAGTGCCGTATAAGATGATACTATTCCCATGTTAAACTTCACAATCTCTATAATCTCTATTTGTAGCTATTTAACTAGTTCAAAATATACGGTATATGGCCACCAACAAATCTGTCGTCTAATAATGAGGGATAAAATCGCCTCGTTGCTATGAGACCCTAGCTTAACGCCGTCGTCCTAGATAAGGACTCAATTAAATCCGTCAGCCAGCAACGAAGTGCAGGTGGCGCACAGTTACCCACTCTACTCTACTCATCATCATTATCCCACAGATCCTTGTAAGGGTCATCTCTCCCGGGCTGATCACGGAAGTATTCCCGAAAGAATCTAATCAAGAGATCGTTATCCTCGACAGCCGGTGGCGTTTTAACATTCACGGCCGGCTTCTCTTTAGTAGGATCAAGTATTTTCTCCGCTTCCCAATTCCTTTGAGCTTCGTTTGCTCTCTCGTCGCCGAGCGCAATATTCTGATTGATAGTGTTAAGAAGTTCCTTTAGGGATGGTCGGTCCTCGGGATCATCGGCCATGCAGCGGGCTATCAGAGTCCGTAGCTCGACGGGGTAAGCCCTGAATTCGTCGTACACTTGGTAGCCGACCAAGTATGGAGCCCAGGTATTTAGATCTCTGGCCGTGCCATCTGGCATCGTTATGGGGCAGATTTGTGGTTGCCACTCCTCGTCCTCGGTAAAGTAGAGGGTTAAGGCATTAAACATGAGCTGCTCCCGAAGTCAGTATCAATTCAATAATGTAAGCTGCGTCCTTCTCGTTGTCTTAATAGGAGCCTGGGTTCTTTAAACGATATGAAATGTACATACTAGTCCCACGCCCCATATGTTGGTATGCGGCCCAAATGCACCAGGCTGCACTGCCTTCAGTCGGTTGCGTTGCTCCTATTTGATACTTAGCATTTTTGTTTTACATATTCCCTCCTTTGTCCACTCTGGGCATGCGACTTACAGGGGCCTGATATCCCGGCTTTCCAACATTAGTTTGGGCGAACTTCCTACGGAGGGATATTAGAAAGATATCAGTGTCTTAGTTAATGGATACATACACATCGTCTTCCCACTATCATTGTAGGATGTATTAGTTATTAATCTATAAGACTTAGAATCGGCTCAAGACTTACACCGTCATCCCACTCTGTCATGAGCCCCAGGTCACCTAACTAAAACCAAATTTTAGCATGCACTGGACGGAACTTATAGGGCTATGATAAAAGTAACCTTAAACCGCGGGACGTATCCATGCTCCGGGACATCCCCGATCGTGTTATGTGGGTTATCTACGAACACTGAAATAAGAGGTTAGTACTAGGATATGTATATTCGTATCCAAGATAATACCATTGAAAGGATGTAAATCAAAATGAATGATCGATCTCGGTTGGTCCTCAGGTATAATAACCTCTCTATATGTATCCGGCATATTGTAATACTGCGGCGGCGGATAAGCCATCCCTATACAAGCTCTAGCAACTAGGTAATAAAATAGTTAGTAACTACTTCGTTCTTGAAGGAAGTTAACCTTCGGTGTCTTAGACTCACGACACAAGAACAATCTCCATAGAACTCGACTTGGTATAAATTCTAATTTCTTTTCGTTATCGGGAACCGTAAGATTATTTGTAACCGTCTCATTCAACCGCACCAAGAGTTCCATTAGTTCATATCTGTCGAAATATTCCATTACTAACAAGGCGGCTGAACCATTCTCTTCATAAGGATCGTTGTAGAGACTAACGTCTAAATCCCTGTCGAAATAAACAGCTTGGACAAAATGTTCGGCGGTATTAAAAGTTTCCTATATTCCTACATGTTAACTACAATATACCTCCTAGGCACATTTACATGACTACCTCCTATCTACCTAAGGTATCTAGGCGATCATACTTACCGTCATCCACTGTATTTCCACACGGAAATACGGGTCATTTTCATCTACTGGTGCTTTCACTGCAACATTTCGTACACGCTGCCCAGCTCTATTTAATTCGGAAAAAAGCGCCACTACTCCAGAGCTTCCAAATCCTAGAACCCTGCGGTATTCTATAGATATCGTATTTTCTTGGAAGAAATTCCTTGCATAGCGATACGCTTCTCTTGCAGCGGTAAATACTTCATTCACTTCTGGCTGCCTGTATCGCACAAATCCTCGAACTAATGAGGTCAAGATTAATATTACCCGCTACAGATAGAATAAGGGGCTAAACTTACGGTACGGCGTAGCCATGATGTTGGTCTAAATGTTTAGGGATAACACTGTTATAGAGAGTGTATGAATCCAATTACTGATATAACATGCACTCGAGCAACCATCAGTAGGTAAATAATTAACGATTGGCATGATTTTATTGTCTACGAGACTAGTATTACCTAGTAGTGCTAAATAAGTATGAGCGTAAGGCATAGATGCTTTCGGCAGAGACAAAGATATCCGACTTCACGACTATGCTTTATCTACCTAGATACTCATAGTCTAGAGGTACCGAGGACAAAGGCAACGTAGTAGAATCTCTAGGACGGTAATGACAACGTTTTCCTCTTCTTAATTGAAACAATTGGGAAATTAGAGTGTTGGTTTCCTGCCCGGAAGCTGAATTGCTACCGTATCTAGGTCTGTATGAGAGGTATTATTCTAATCAAAATCCGGCCTATTCGGCCCATGAGAAGGAGAATAACAATACCTATTGATAAATGAATGGTGTTCATTCCTTGATGGTAATAAAGCTCTTTAGAGCGTATATATCTATATGACGGTTGATCATCGCAGATTGATGAGCGGTACTCTCTGGTAAACATGATAAAAACTCTTTTTTTCCTCGGACTTAGTCAGACCCCAGCTAAACCATCCCGGCTCCGATTGACATGGCAATAAGCTCGACGGCGTTTGAGTTGTGGTCGGGAATTCCGGGTCGGCGTATTTATTATGAGCGGGATGTTGATCTCAAACGAGACGCCGAGATTCCGGCTTATCCCCGTGCCGAGCTACTGGTAGACAAAGATGGCGTCTAGTGCTAGAACTGGCGCGGGGTTGTTTGTATGGAACTGTTGCAATTCATTACGTACCGGTTCGCAGTCAGCTACTGTAACTCCTCATCTGCTCGAGTATAAATACATAATTAACCCGTCCCCGGAGGTGTTACTGTTCAGCTACTTTGCATTGTAATCTCATCAAGAAGTACTAGAAACTAACCGTCAAGATGGCCCCCCAGTCCCAGCTCGCTGCCCTCGATGTCAGTACTTACCTACCTAATCAATCCCTACCTATGTATACAGCGATGCTAACGTGTACCCGAGACCGCAATCGTCGACAGACTCCCGTCACATTCGCAGACATTGTTCGCCGCCAAGACCGCCCAAGGGCTCACCTTCGAGGAAATCGCGAAGGAACTAGGCCGCAGCGAAGTCGCCGTAGCCGCCATCTTCTACGGCCAAGCCCAGGCATCAGACGAAGATGTCGAGAAGCTGTCGAGCCTACTTAAAATCCCTATTAACACCTTAGAGGCATCCTCAATCACGAGTTTCCCTAACCGCGGCCACGCCGGACCGATGCCGCCCGTGGAGCCGCTCATCTACAGGCTGTACGAGGTCGTGCAGAACTACGGATACGCTTTTAAGGCCGTGATAAACGAGAAATTCGGCGACGGTATCATGAGCGCTATCGCATTCTCGTCCAAGGTCGAGAAGGAGGTTGATGGCGATGGGGTTACGTGAGTTGGACCCCTCAAACATGGGCCGTTGTTCTCGGAAACTAACATAGACTACCTACATGTAGTTGGGTTAACATCACTCTTCGAGGAAAATGGTAAGTTCATTTTCCCTACCTAAATGAATAATGTTTCCCCTCGACATATTACTTACATCCAACAGGCTTCCATTTACTCGGTTTTAAGGCGGTGGAATTTGATATTGCCATCCCATCCTGTGCTTTGTGGTTGCACGAATACCCCTCCCCGCCAAAAAAGTATATGTCGGTGTCTTTATGAATTAAATGGATGGCGACATTTATATTTCAATGGAATCACTGCGTCGATATCTAACCTTCGTTATTAGATGTAGATAGTAAATATAAGTAAATACAGACCATAAATTCAATGTAGGAAGCGAAATGAAATAATGATGCATGGGCAGTATTTCTTGGCTGGGTGTAGCTAAGTGAAAGGTGATGAAAAACATACTGTTGTTGCTACTCGAGCATGCTTGCATTCCTTACACCAAGAAGGAAATCTAATATAAGAAAGAAAAGAGGTATACCTAACTGACATCATTTAATCCTTAATTTAGAAGATGAAGAGGCTTTAGGAGGCACATATAAACCCTGTTTAAGACAAACTTCCTAAATATTTACACAATTGGGATAAATGTAAGATGCCGACTGCTCTAGACAAGCGTGATCGTCTGTGGCAGGTCACGGTCTGAAAAGGCCATTTCGTTGATTGCCGGCTGCGCCCTGTCTACGAACAGAGTTGCGATCCCAAGCCTTCTCCATACTTCCGCGCCGGCCACATTATTATCTACATCCTTACAAACCTTCTGTAAGATCAAACCCGTAGCACGCATCTCCCCGTCTATATTCAAGTACATGAGTGAACCGCTGCCGCTTTGGATAGTGTTTTCATCATCGTCGACATCTAGTTTTCCGTGGGCAAAAACTACTTCGTCGCTCTCTTCTCTATTTGGACCTTGGGGAACCAGGAATAGGTCGTACGGGAAAAAGGACCTCTTGCTCGTGACCTTATCAAGCCGTCGAATTTTTCTGACACGCTTGGTTAAAGTCCGGACTTTGAGGAAGCCACGCGTTTCGGAGCTGGGGTCCGGATAGGCCTCATCTGTACCCAACACTTCGAACGGATGTCTGCCGAGATTATATAGAAGCGATCCGGGGAGCGAGGAGCTGGTGTTCCTGAATGAGCGCTGCCAGAAGACTAGGTTACCCTCGATAGATGCCCAAGACCAACTTGGAGCCCGCCACTGGGGAGGACGACTTATGTTCGTGAAACCTGAAATATACCAAAGAAGCTCACTTTTGAGATTATGCAGCCACATTCCGGCGTACGGAATATATTCACGCCCAGTCGCCGCCGTGATTTCTGCAGCAACACTCTGTATCGCTGGAAGCTTGTCCGTGGGAACGGTTAGGTTGCGCTGGCAGTACTCTGCCAGGAAGAGCTGCCAGTGCTGGTACAGTTCGGTGAAAGAAGCCGTTGAGTCTCGGGGCCAGAGGATGCTATTGATCAGATCCGACTCTAGCGGGGGCTCATTGTCCTCAGAGTGTAGACAATTCCGGCACTCATAGAAGATTCTATTTCGGCAGAAGTGAATGGAGCGGGTCGACAGACTCCGCTCCTGCATTGTCCAGCCCCGGGTATTCCACTTGGAACCACTCACAGCAAACATGCGATAACTCTCCTGTGGATTCCCGTCACGACATACTATCATATATTGATCGGCCCGCTTATTCGCACCGGGAGCGACGGGATGGTCGATGGAGTAAGCAATTTTCACTGCCGGTACCGTATTGATACTCCGCTGAAGGAAGCCATCATGGCTGGAGGTTGCCGATGTAGCTACTATAGTGACTTCCGCGTGCCGGTACACGAGATGCATAAGGGCGGCTTCGCGTCTCCAGTCTTCTACGGAATCTTGAATAATACATAGCGAATCAATCCAGATATAACGAATACCTAGACGTGCGCATACGGAGGCTGTGTCTAAGAAGTTTCGGGGTAGGCTTTTGGCTGGTATTAGCTTTTTTAGCTCTCCGTAGTTGGTGCTCACGGTTCGGAGAGGAGGATTCGTGTACATATCACCCCACATGTGGCTTAAGGCGGCAAACGGACTGTCTCTACGTATGGATGGATCGGCGGTCTCCACGAGACGGAGATTGATGTCGCCATCACTGTCGATGATCTCTAGGAGTCTAGTGGGGACCCACGGATCGGCAGACCCCAGACATTCCTCATGGTTGAATTTGCAGTCATCAATCCAGTGCCGCATTATCTCGACGTTTTCATCGGATAGACATACCGCGCTAGGGAGCTTTCTCTTTTCCTCCGGCGTAGTAGCTAATAAATCTTGATGGTGTCAAATTGTAAGTAGGTAAGTACCTAGGTTTGTAAGACATGTTCTAGGATTGGACAGTTGCTGTTAACACACCTGGAGAGTCAAAAATGGAGAACTCAACTTTGGATCCGTTCCACACAACGCCGTTTTTGTCGCGTAGGGGGCCAACAACGGGCTCGTACCTAACCCACATTGAGGTCACGACTCCATTATACTGAGGCGGGGATCCTTCAAGATGGTAATGAAAGTTATCGGCTGGAGAGACAGGATTGAATGGCAGGAAGCCGAAGTTGACATTGATTTTTACTCGCCGGTCCCATGAGGGGTTTGGCGATGCCCAATATGCGGGCACTTTACCAAATTCTACGGCGGCGAAAGCCTCGGAAGAGAGCTCATGTTGTACAACATGACAGAGATGACAACCGGCATCAGCGGATGCATGAAGATCTGGAAATTCGGGATATAGATCTATGCGCTCATATTGCGTATGGATGTCACCACTATCGTCAAGTCTACTGCGGTCTGGTACGATCGCTGCGCAGTGACGGCAAGGCGTGAGCTCCGTTGAGGCCTTGACATTAGATAAGTTCAACATGTTTAATGCAAACATTCATAATAAAAATCTGAATATATAATATAAAAATAACTAAACATGTCAAACATATATGGGCATTTAAAAGCACCTAGGTTAAGCAGCTAAGCTACTTGATTTTAGGTAGGCATACATCGATGTAGATGGATCGTTCGATCCCTCTAAGTTGGAATAGATTAGGTGCGGACATTGCCCCGCTTAGGAGTTGCCTTATCGCGCCGGTAGTGGGCACGGCAGCTGCTAGGTATGTAGGTAGGTTATATAACAGTAAGCATATTGCACGCAAAACCTTAAGTGGTCTGCGACTCATCTAGGTAGGTGCGGATTCAAGCAGGAATAATCGCTACTTTCCGTGAACCTGGATCGATGACCGTGCTGTTTCTCTCCTCCAAAAGGGCTCAACACCCATCTCACTAAATCTCTTCCCTTCGTAATCCTTTGTAACAATCCAGTTGCTGACAAACATGACTAAAACCACCAAGGAGATGCCGACGCTGGCTATCAGCGGAGCGATGATCGAGAACACTGTGAAACCATAGCTTGCATTCTGGAACGCCTCGTCCGATTGCAGTCTTTCTACCCCGAGGCCTACTTGCATCGCTGTCAACACGATGACCACGTACCCAAGTATTGTCGCTAGACCAGCGAAGTTGTCGCGTACTAGGTCGGCGTAGACAGCGTGGGATCCGACTCTAGAGTATCCGCGCAACACATAGCCCTTTCGCAGCCGATACACTTTGTTCAGTCGGCTAAGACGGAGCTCGCCGTACCAGTACCTCGGGTTGATCGCCGCATAGCAGTGGTTCTGCAGAATCTCTTTGGAGAGTTCTTTCCACGCTTCCCAAGTGACTTCCGACGGAAGTAGCCCCTTCTCCTTCGCTATGTTGAAATCGCTCTGGTAGGCAATAAGCGCGGTGTACGAGAAAAGGAAGCCTCGCGCGCAGTCGGCTACTTCGCGATTATGGTTAATGTGAGCAGTCCAGAAATCCGGCTCGAGGAGATATAATGGAATAGGCTTCAGAAAAATTCGATTTTTCGACCATACGAGATGGAGTTCTGGATCTTCGGTAATGGCGATGTCTCGTAAGTTAAGTACCTGATGGTCTACTAAAGGTTAGTTTTTCTGAGCGCCTCTTTATGTCTTACTTTTTGAAGGAGTTTCGATGGATGCTCTGGCTTAAGCGAATTTTAATACTCACTGCGCGTCGATTAGTATGCACACCGAATAAAAGACCAGCAACATCAGGAAATCCAAGTCCTGGTAGATTTACTATAAGGGTACATACCGTAATGCGCGGGGTGGCATTGGGCGACCGCATACCCAGAGCCAGTCTTGAATATTGTTCAGCCTCTCAACGAGAAGCTCGCGCGCGAGGAACTCCGGGCTAGGTTGGGGTATGATAATGTCATCATGCTTTGTACGATGCGAAGCCGGGAAGAGCGCAGTAAAATCCGTTCTCTGGCCTGTCGTGTGATGTTCCTCTTGCGACTTAAGCACTCGAGTCGTGAAAGGGAGAGACATCGCATCCATTGTTGACGGTTAATTAATTACAAACTCAGCCGCCGAGGATTTAGAATTCGTCGAAACAGTCATAAAAGCATCCGCCTGATTGATCCTCAAAGGTGAGATGGGGTTGATTATTTTTCATGGTATTGGCTCGTGGCCTGCTATTATGAGATTTCGCTCGCTCACATACATTAGGTAGGTACCTATCGTATATCACACTACTGTACACGAAATGCACCTCTTCAGCTCTACCAATTCGAATAGGCTGACCCGAATAACTGTATTCAGGTAGGTCAGGTACCCATTCAATGGATTGCTGTGGTTACTAATAATACCGGCTGTAACCCTGGCGCCTGGCTTCAGCGCT
Source organism: Hypoxylon sp. CO27-5 (assembly GCA_002120305.1). NCBI lineage: Eukaryota > Fungi > Ascomycota > Sordariomycetes > Xylariales > Hypoxylaceae > Hypoxylon > Hypoxylon sp. CO27-5. The sequence goes on along the minus strand of KZ112599.1, from coordinate 75,655 downwards.
TGGGCTCTAGACCCGGGGATCTCCACCAGATTCGACCTTAATATGACCTTCTATTGCTCTTCCTACCTTATGCTAGAGCCCCTGGGCTCATTTATCTTCTGACATCCGGGGACGGGTCTCGTAAGCTGACATGCAGCCCTACTTGTGAAGAGCTTTGTGTTTCTATAATAAAATTAAACATTCTAGGAAGCCTCAGTAGCCGAGCCTGATATGTAATCGAATTAATCAGCTACGTAGCATCGACGAGATTTCGAGCATCCGCGCTATCCCAACCCTTGAGAGACTAGACGAGCCCGACGGGGCTTAAATGATCCTTTAGTGGTCTAGTGCTGATGGGCTGTACTTTGTCGTAAGATTAGCAACGAAACAATCAGCCGCACACATAATGGGTCCCATATCCTCCCGTCTCATTCGTTCGTCATGTACTTCTTCATCTTGCCCGGACCGGAAGGACTTAAGGATTTGGGGTCCGTTTCGTTAGTCTTGGCCACTTAGTCACTTGGGTTTTCACCATCTTGGCATATAACTTGCGATGTGTTGCACCATGGCGGGGTGCTGTCGACTTGACGACGTTGAATCCGTTTGCTTCTGTGGTTCGGATTCTGCAGTCGTGTCACCATGTCTCTGCAGCGTTCCGCAACGCGGAAAGCAACCCAGGGACCTGCGAAAAGGAAGAAGGATTATGATATTGTCCAACAAGGAATCAAAGAACTTTATCCCCTTGACAAGCCTAATGTCGTGCCAGAGATCGAGTAAGTTGAAGTATGAAGTTGATCAACCAGCGCTCTAATTTTGATTGCTTTCTAGCATTGTCTTCGTGCCCGGTCTGGGCGCTCATCCGGAGGAGAGTTGGATGTCCGAGAGCACCGGCTTCAACTGGACTACAGATGGGCTAGTGAGAGACTTCCCGCGGGCGCGAATCTTGCTTTACATGTATGAATCAGCATGGACTGGGTCTCTCAAGGTGAAGCAATTTATGAGCAACATCGCAATGACTTTATTGAATGGATTAAGGAGTAAGAGAGAAGTGCGCAATTCTTATAGAGCCTACTTACCTGTTTATATGCTAACCTGAAAATCTTCAGGGTCGCGTACAACGGCGCCCAATCGTTTTCATTGGCCATAGTATGGGTGGTCTCGTGATTGCGAAAGCAATAACCATCGCAGACTCTCGACGAGATAAATTTCCCGTCATGTTTGAAGCCATCGCGGCTGCTATCTTCTTCGGAACACCTTTCGGTGGAGCACCTGTCGCTTCTGCAGCCGCCATGTACGCATATTGTGCCGAGAAGATTGGTGCGGCTTCTTCTTCCAAGTTATTAGACTTGATGAGGCCCGAAGATGAAGGACTTCGTGAACTTGTACACGAATTTATGCGTCTCGTAGGGAAGTTGAACCCTAAGATTGATTTGCTCTGCTTCTATGAAGAGCAGCCAACCGACTTTTCAAAAATGGCTGGCCTCCCTAACCTCTTCGGCTTGAGCAAACTTGCAATCCCTAAATCATACGCCGAATTTGTTAGTCGTGACTCTGCGACGCTCCAGGGTGTTGAGGAGCAAGGACTGGCCAGAAATCATCGGGGTCTCGTCAAGTTCGACGGACCCAAAGACGACCAATGGAACCAATTCGTCAAAGATCCTTTGAAGAGAATAATCCATGGTGCCCAATTAGCGGTCAAGAATCGTCTGAATTCAGTCCGTGACATTGATCGGTCGATGATCAACAGTATCAATGAAGCTCTGGATAGTGCTCCGGTATATAAAAAGCGCAAGGCTCTAGCCCAAACGTTTGCACCATCTTCTTGGATTACGAATGAGGCAGAGTATAAAGAATGGTTATACGATCCTGAAACGAGCGGTGAGAGTCCCACCTCTCGGGTTGCAGATTGCTTATGGATCCGGGGTCCAGAAGGGAGAGGAAAGACCAGCGCGTCTTTGGCAGCCGTCGATGAGATTGATATGATTAAGGAGATGGATACAGACCAAGGTTCCATACTACTTGCGTATTTCTTCTGCGATTCAACAGGGGATTATTCTACGGCCGAGGACCTTCTCAAGAGCCTTGTTACGCAGTTGATTGACCAACAGGAGACGCTCGCCTCTTATGCGAAGGCATTCGCCAAGAAGAAGGGCGAAGGAAACAAGTCACAGGCCCAGGTAACTGTAGAGAACCTGTGGCAGACTCTCCAGGATATGCTTACGGACGAATTCATCGGCAGTAAGGTCATCTTTGTTTTAAACAACCTTCATGTGCTTCCCGAAGATTCGGACTCTACCATCAAATTGATGAAGTACCTTAACGCTGAGCTCCAGAGCACACTCAACAGCACGGATACGAAGCGGGTTCACACGAGATGGATGATCACGAGCCGTGAAGCACACAACATTGGGGAGGCACTGAAAGTTGAAGGCGTTCGGCTCGTTGATCTCGAAGACGATAAATATGGTGACCAGGTTCAGATGGCGCTGCGGAAACGCGCCAAGGAGCGGGTTGCCACTCTCGAAAGAGAGAAGAATTATAACAAGGCTCTTGCATATTTCGCAAGCAGCCTTATTGGCAAAAGGGCACAAAACACACAATGGATCGATATTACATGCGTCCAACTTCAGGAGCTTCCACAAGCCGAGAGCGATCTCAAAGTGCGCCGAGTACTCGAAAAAATGCCCCAAGATTTAACAACGCTGCTGAACAACGCGTGGCTTCAAATTTTCAAGGCTAACGAGGCCGATGTCGAGAAAATCAAGGAGATGCTCCGAGCCCTTGTTCTCACTTACGAAGACCCTACAGAGGCTGAATTGGGTGTTCTTGCTGGACTCTGTTCGAACGAAGATGACAAAGCAGACCTTCGTAGATTTGTCGAGAAGTGCAAGCCCCTCTTGGTTATGAAGCGGGCGAGCAATACAATAAGCTTCATGAACGTTGTGGTTAAGACACATCTCCTCGAGAATTCTAAACAACTCCTCGGGATGTCGGACGAGGAGAAGAAATGGCAACATGGTGTTCTTGCACTTCGATCCTTTTCACACGTGAAGGAGAGTTTTGACTTCCCCATAGAGGAGAAACCGGCTGGGAGCGAAGGGAAAGCTCAAGAAGGAGACGACGACCAGGAAGGGGCTAGTGAAAACGAAGAAGACGCCGATGACGATGATGACGAAGAGGAAGAGGACGACGAGGATGTGAGTGAGAGTGATTGGGATAGTGAGGAGGAGGACGAGGAAGAGGATCCCGAGGCCGAAATTCTCCGCGACAAAGCTCGTAAGTCAATTCTAAATCCCAATATTGGCGGCTCTGAGTACTTGCTAATTTCATCCTTATAGTACCTTACACGGTCAAATATTGGCTTCGTCACGCTAGCAAGGCTACACGTGAGATCGCCGAAGACTTGAGCGTGGAGGAATCCTTTTGGAATCCTGATTCAATTATACGACATCGTTGGCTGGTCGAATACTGCCGTATGACTAGTAGTTTCGATAACTTTGACTACAGGACGTTGACAGGTTTACGTATGTTCTTTTATCGTACACGACGCCCTCCTTTCATAATTCAAGTCACTCAAAAGGCTTGATTCTTGATTGGCATACCCATCTAACTTTTCTATAAATGATAATTGCTAACTTACGAAACTGCAGATATTGCCTCTGCCGTCGGCTTCAGAGAACTCGTTGCGGCACTGGTCAGAAACGGCTACCAGGATCAGATAAAGATACGCGACTCGTTAATAAACACGCCAGTAAGTACAGACGACCCTTTATCTTGAGGGTACCTATTAACCTCTGTTTGTGTCCAGTTGCATTTTGCGGCCTGGTTTGGTCGTCCAAAGATCGTTGAAGAGTTGCTTGATAGGGGAGCCGTGATCGACGATGCAGAGGAAATAAACGAACAGACGCCTTTACACATGGCTGCTTTCGGAGGCCATGTTGAGGTGATGAAGAAATTACTATTACGAGGAGCAAATGCCAATGCAACAGCTGTTGACATTGGCCCCGTAGTAAACGCAGCGATATCTTCGGGAAACAGAGCATGTGTTGAGCTCCTTGTCGAACGCGGCGTCTCGTTAACTTTCAACCAAGACGACGTCGATGCACCTTTGGCACTTGCCGCGTTGTTATCCGATATCTCTATGTTCGAATACCTAATTGAAAAATATGCGGATAAATTGCCCGCCGAAGAGTACAGCAAGGCCTTTGTTAAGGCTGCAGAAGCAGGCAGAATTGAAGTTTTCAATCGGTTGCTTGATTTTGAGCATAGCCAAGAATACTACCAAAAAGCCCTCGATGCAGCCGCTGAGGAATTAAACTGGGACATCGTCACCATTCTCATAGAGAAACGTGCTGGGCTTAACTGTGACGAGCTCTTCTACAAAGCGGCTACAGGTACTGAATCTCAAGATGAACTCCTTGAAACGATCTGGGAGTATACCGGCGGGTCAATTAGTCGCGAGAAGCTCAACGAGTCTTTATACGATGCCACGGATAGAGAAAAAGAATCCACGGTGAAGCTGCTTCTGGAAAAATTTGGTGCGGATCCCAATGCAACTGGCGTAGAGTAAGTGGCCAACCACCCAACAAACATTATGCAGTCTGGAAACACTAACAGACTCAAAAGATATGGCAATGCGCTTACCGCCGCGGCATACGATGGTACGATGGATATTGTCCAAATGCTCCTAGACGCTGGAGCCGATGTTAATGCGCCCGAGGGATGGGCAATTCAGACAGCCGCCGCCGAAGGTCACTATGATGTCGTTGTGGAACTCCTAAAGCGTGGTGCCGATGTGAACGCCTTTACAAGGAACGAGAACTTCGAAGCAGGAACTGCGCTTCAGGGGGCTTGCGAAGCGGGTAAGACAGATATAGTCTCCCTGCTTCTCGAACACAATGCGGATCCCAACCTTGGGGGAGGATCTGACGCACCCCCACTCCTTGCGGCAGCAATGCGAGCAGAAGAGGACATTCTCAAGCTTTTAGTCAATGCGAAAGCCCAACTAGATGTAATCGGTGGTACGGATACTTCAGCCACGCCGCTAATCAGCGCTGCCGCCTACATGCCCCAATCCTCGTTGCAGCTATTACTTGATGCCGGTGCTGACATTAACCTTCCTGATAACGACGGAGATACCGCCCTTATTGTGGCCGCATCTAGAGGAGATGAGGAAGCCGTTTCATTCTTACTCGATAGTGGTGCTGACATTATGCACTCTAATAAGAATGGCATGAATGCTCTGCAGGCAGCGCTCGAGAACGAGAACGACGAGTGTCTAAAAGTCCTTGTTGACCGCGTCTCGGTGTTATTAGGGGCTCTCAAAGCTTCGATGGATTCCGGCAACACCGTGGTCACCGGTGTTGTCCGGGGTGCGTTTAACAAGCAGCAAGCACTCAGCTATGACGACGAGCCCCAGGAAACTCCGAAGGACATAGAACGGGCTGAAACCCCGTCCCATGACGTCGCAGATGAAGAAGGGAGTGGGCACGCCGATGAAGCTGCTAATAACTCAGATCAAGATGACACAGAACATTCCCTCGACGAAGACGATGAAACGCCCGCCCCCAACCCTCTTTCAGCAGAAAACCTCTTCCAAAAAGTTACTACTTTCGATGAACATTCGGCCTTCGGTGAAATGTCCGAACAGCTCAAATCCGCACTAGCCAATCAGGCAGCGTTATGGGACGAGTTCACAAACAAGTCCCCAATTGAAGCCCCCGCCGAATCTGGCCAACCAAATTACCAACCTGGTGGGCAAGGAGGGAGAGAAGCCCACCAGGCCAGTGTGCAAGCCGAGGAACAACATCCTCAGCACGTGGAGGTTGGGCAATGGTCTCAGCAGGTGGCCTCGGATTCGAGTATACCTGTTGCAGAGCCAGTCGAACTTCCCACTCAAGGGTATGTCAAGAGGAAGCCCGCACGAGGCGCTTATGATGGTCGAGCTCAATATAGCCAAACACCTTCACCAAAGCCGTCTGAATCGTCTACTGGGCGATTTCAGGCAACGCAAGTGATTAATAATTACAGCCAAAATATAACGGCATACCGCCCAGATGAAGGAACTACAACTCAACAACCGCAAGGAACATCGTCCTATCATAGCCAACAATATCAAAACGTACAGGATCAATCTATAGCCCCTCAACCCTCCACTTCTTACCCGAATACCCATTCGTATAAGCAGAGCCAGTCGTCGGTATCCACGACGCAGTATCAAAAGTATGACGGCTCAAACTACGGCGGCACAACTCAACACCAAGTCCCAACGAGCCAGTATCCAACCCAGCAAACTACATTCGCTCCCTACAATCCAGATGCGTATGGCCAGCTGCAACAGCAGGCTACGCCGCAGCAAACCCCGAGCCAAATACAAGCATATCACGGCCAGGCTTACCAGCAACCGGACTGGCAAGAGCATCAGGGATACTACGGTAACGCCTCGAACCAACAGTATGCGGATAACCTTTACGGCGGGGCCGACTGGGACCAGCCGCGCCCACAGATAAAGCCCCAGAGGTCGTCTTTCTTCACGGGCGGGGTGAAGAATACTTTTGATAAGGCGAAGATCATGGGGAACGGGATGTTTAGCAGAAAGTGACGGTTCTTTAAGGTGTTACAATAGGTTAACTATAGGATTAGGGCTTAGTGTTGAAAAGATGCATGTAGGTAGCTATCAAAATTTGTAAGAGTAGCGGGATACCACATGGGTCAAGTCCTCTCAGATAGCTTTTATGAAAATTCTTCAGCGAATGAAGTCCCATATGAATCTCTGGCTCCATTGGTGGGAGAAGCTACTAGAGGATGACATTCCAGGAAAAATAACACTACCAATGCTGGTGGGTGCTCTTATAAAGGTTATCTCGAAGAAAGACGGATTACACAATTACCCCTAAAAGGCATGCACAGTTTGAGTGTAGTCCCTTTGACACTTACCACCTGCCACTTTGCTTTGACCCAGTGTCCTCTTGCAAACATAGGATTCCTTAACTTCTATTGGATACAGAAAGCTTCCTAAACTCGCAGTTGCCGGAGCGGAAGTGGTCATGTGAACCCGGAACGGGAGTTAACTCGGAGACAAGTTGCCCCTTTTCATCAACGCATGGCAATTGCGGGAAACAGGAGGGACGCAGCTTCAACGGGCGTGCACATACCCATCCCATCTCATGCAATGCCACTTTCATACGGTTCATACGGTTCTCAAATTCGCAATTGCCCAGATTCAGGACAGAATTTTCGTGAGGATTTCTCAACTAAAATTGTGATCCTGTGATTATCGACGCGACCACGCCCATTCACTCTCAAGTACACCCACACGACCTGACACGAACAGTCTTACAACACTGCCGGCAGAGGTGCATAATCTTCTTTAGCAAGGCTGTGTTCTCAATTCGTTTTTACACACACAACTCGCACGCAATTAACGGTTTCTGATATTCTACTTCTAGATTTCTACCAAGCCCCTAAGCCCTGGAGCTTCCTTGGCATAAAGAAGCCTTTCCCGAACCTGAAAGAGCCAGCCTCGAGACATAAGCAAGATGGGCCGAAACATGACAGGAAGCTTACCGCGTATACGCATTTTGCCACGGTTGAGACGAATGAGGGTCTTTCGAGGCAATAGAGCCGAAGAACCGATTCCGCTAGACCGTGCCGATTCACCTGAGATGCCTGAAGTCCCAGTTTCTATGGACTTTGGCCCTGTTAATTGGGAATCTGGAGCGACAGTTCCGCGCACTCCGTCGCTGTCTCCCCGATCGTTAGATCGTGCTAATTCTGGTCACCCATTCAACATCATGAACGATGATGACACTTATTCTCGTCAAACCTCGTCATCTCATGAAGCCTATGAGCTCAAGACCCTTCCTCGGCAGCAGTACCACAACCATAGTGCCCCTATTGAGGACCTCACCACGTCATTGTCCGAGCACGTCATGGAATCAGTAGAGTACACCGGCAACGCGGGTCAGGCACCCAGTACGTTTCTCTATGTAAATCCTTAACACAGCCATGAAAGCTAATGGGATGATAGGCAACCCAACACAGGCATTCTCATCATCAGATTCACCCGACCGTCATTCTGTGGCGCCTGTTGAAGCCAACGACCACGTACAGAGCCCTGAGGCAACGAGTCTCAAACGCAAGCGTGCTAAGGACGATGATGGCTCTTCCAAGCAAGATCGGACTACCCAGTCCCGCATCTTAATACGCAGCGTCACGTCCAATCTTACCGTGCGGCCGTCTCCGTCGAGCATTCGGGTAGCGCCGGGACACCGGCTCAAGAAGTCGAAGAGTGGAGGAAAGGGTGCATAATGCAGGAACATCGAGGGATCTGCGGTTCTGGGATGTTAGGTGGACAAACTTTGCTTTCTTCTGAGGAAGGAGGATTAGGCAGTCTACATTTCTGTGCTCGCGGTCTGGTCATGTTACAGGCCATTCCTATAATTGCTGTTCTCTGTAGTCAGCCATAGTAGAGCTGCCTAAGACCATTGATGATTTTTCACCGCCCCGTTGCTCATGAGAAGAGCACCATAAGAAAGGGGCCAGAAAATCCCATGTAACATAAAGGGTGGACGGTTTTCACGTTCAGGGGAATTGGCCCCCATTACAGTCTAAAGATTTTTAATAGACTTCCATCTCTGATATCTAATTTTTCCCATGAAAGACATCCTGAAATTAACCGTAAACATCAAGTACCGCGGAACCTGGAGTATACCGAGCGGAGTTTGCTGGTAGAAACATGTTTTCACGCTACGATCTGTCGGGTAGCAATGAGACAAGCATATTACACTAATATAAATAGACGACTTAACCATACCTAATTTCACTCAAGCCAACTTTATATGCCTTCTCGGTCCCCCTTATTCAACGAAAACGATAGTGCACCATATTCAGCTGGATATCCATTATAATAGGGGTAGAGTAGTGTATTAAGACAGAAATCCTACAGGATATTCTCCTCTAATCGAAGAATAGGCACAGTGAGGACTACGAGTACTCTCGCGCTCACTTTTACCTCGTGACGTCAACGCTACTGAATTATCTAATGGATCTCTTTGATCACATGGTCTAAGCTGCACCGTACCTATTCAGGGAGATTCCACATTTGTCCCTTAGGTGGCTCGCTACTGTAGCGATATCTATCATTATGACGCTATCCGTAACATCATCGACGACTTTCCGGGCAACTGTTCTAACCAGCTATATGCATTGACCCGCCTTCCTAGCATATAAATACATTGCACGTGCCAATTTTTGGTCAGGCTGTATCCCAATACTCATTCTGCACTGTAGTGCCGTTGCCGTCAGGGGGACGACGAGCACCTACATAGGTACGTACGTAGCTAGCTTTAAGGCAACCTTTAGGAGAAAAGGACTGATCTAGTCACTTATAACTGCTACACACGGACATAATGCTGTTCCTTCTAGCCTAGGTATTAATCTGTTGCACATACCACATGACAGATGCACTCACCATGCTAAACGTCTACTCTGGCAACCATTCTAATCAGCTATGTGCACTGGCCTTCTCTTATTCATATAAATATATTGGAAGTTTCCCACATCTCTTCGATTTCTTTCTTTCCCATACTCCTTAACATACACAACTGCACGCTTTGGAAACTCTTCTACCATCGATAACACAGTTCTCCTCAGCATCTCTCATCAAAAGCTTCTTCTCACAATCCAACCAAAGATCAAGCAAACCTTCACAATGGGTCGAACAATGGACCACCTCCTTGCCCAAGTCATTCCTAAGAAGGGCTCTAAGGAAAATCCGATCGACCTAGATCACTTTGACGACGTCTTCGGTGCGCCGGGCTCTAAGAAACGGCAAGAGCTCTTGACTAAAAAACCATCTCCCCCGCCCATCCCTGACGTCTACATCACACGATCTCGTCCCGCTCGCAGCAAGAATAACACTACTTCTGCACAGCCTGGCACCCAGAACAATCATCCTGGATCCGGTATTGGTCAAAAGGCCCAAGGTATGTATCCCCCACGCAACCTGATAATATTGACATCGACGGGCTCTGACATTATCAGCCCCGCCAAGTGGACAAAGGACGACACTGGCGACGGCGGCGAAGTCATCAAAAACCGGCTCTGCCCTCCCTAAAAAACCAGCCACACCCAAGCCAAAGTCCCGCAAGGCTCCCGGCAATAGTGTGCAAAAGCGAGTTCGTCCGACGGATCAACTTAAATACCGTCCTCGCGTCATGGATCACCTCCTTGCGCGAGTCACGGGAAATGACTTCGACGCTGATGACGACCGCTTAGAGCGTTGAGATTAGAGGTCGGGATTGGTTTTAGTCCTGCTGGAGGATGGGGTGAGTGCAAATCTGTCCCGATTCGTCTGTGTCCATGATATTCAATCTATACAGAACTAACGTAAATTAGGAGTGTGAACACCGCAGTTAAGGGCAACTTTGGCGGAGGAAACAGGGTTGCGATGTGCTTTCAGTAGAGTTTCTCATTACCGTCATGAGAGCTCTACTCTACACAGGCTGATTAAGTTATTGCCTAGAGAAGCCATTCAGCAGGGAGGTCATTGCTAGTTTGAGGATGAATAAGAATCAACTCAATTACCAAGCAGACTTGAGAACTTGGTGACCAGCTAGACATACATGACATAGATATTCACATAACATCAAGCTAAACAAAGCCTAAGAGTTCACCACACTTTATAATTTCTAATGATATAGCAAGTCTCGAGTAGTTTATTGAAAGGGAAGGACATGGTTGATATTAAAAACCCCGATAAGAGGGTAAGACAAGAGGTTAACCACCCTAGACGAAAGTTTAAGAGATATGATACTCCTGTGAATTATCCAAGGCACCACTGACAGAAAACCACACCTAGTATGTAAAACTCCACTAGATGTTGTTTCGATATATTAGATATTGATTACCATGTTATTAGTGTCAGATCAGACCTGCTAGATAGTACGGGAATACCTACTTGGGGATATGGCACTGGAGTAGCCTAGCCTAGTCTGGTCTGATACAAGATAGTCGAAAGAAAAAATCTCAGCTCTCTTATATGTATATTGCAACTTCAAGTCTGCCACTGAGGTTCAGATGTGATATTAGGCTATATGTCACGTGACGGACCAGGTATGAGATAATAGAACTTGTTGTTCCGCGAGGAGCTGGAAACTATCTGGCTAAAGCTAGGATATATATAATATATATAATAGCTCTTTGTCCATGGTGAAACATGACACTGCAAGAAGAAAGTGAGTAAAAGGGGGACGCGTCCTTGGAATGAAATTGGGCGTCGATGATTGTAAGTCTTTACGTCAGTTCATACTCAATCTCAATGGTTGCCGCCTTAACCCTATTTTTCCAGGCCCTTGCCTATAATTCAAGTCAGCAGATAAATTTCGCAAGAATCTTAATGATGAGGTACTAACCACTGCCCTCGCCCAAAGCACAACGATAAACCCCGGTTCTAAGAGCTCGAGAAATCCCTCGCCTTTGCCCTTTGCCCTCTCATCCTCGACCTCCGTCTCGATTCCTCTGATCCATTCAACCCAGTAATTCTGATACGTGTACTGCGCCGTAATATTGTTGCACGTCTTCCATGTTAACTGCCCATCCTCGCTCTGCACAAAGTCCCACCCTTGCTCATTTAAATCACTCCTTGCTGACTCTACATCCCACCACGTATTTACTAGGACATCTTCGAGAGCGGGAGGTGAGCCGTTCGCCTGCGTACTCGGGTTTATGGGACGTAATATGCTAGCTTCGAACCATGTATGGCTGTTACTGAACGTGCCATGTCCCCCGAAGGTGGCCCAGCCTTGGTCAGCTGCCCTTGTCTGGAAGATGATACGCCGTGGAATGGCCTTATATTCGAGAACGGGGATACGCTCGCTGCTGAGATATAGGCCGGTAATGCTGAACTCAGTTTCAGCAGCTCCAGGGCTAGAGAGCTCAGTATGGTACTGTTCTTCATGAACTCTGCGCTTCGCCAGCCATGGGCTGTAGCCAAAAGAAACAATTTCAATAGCGATCTCGCACGGTACCCTGCTTTCTAGGATAGAACGCACTTCTTCGGCATTTTCTAGCGTGGGATGGAAGGCGCAGCGAAAGGGGAGGACGTTGAGTGTTTCCGGGTCCATGGTAAGCTTGAAACGTTTAATAGTATAGTGGAATCACATTAGGTTTCAAGTTTTGAGGGAATTTTATCAGATGTCTTCACCTAAATACCCGACGTCGACGCCACACGCATTATTGGTGTTGCACAACAGAGCCTAGCAGCTGTCTGGCACGTTCTTGCGAGCCTTGACGGGTGGCCGTCGATCCCGATCTGCTGTGATAATCTTTTCGTTTGCAAATCTTCCGTATTCCGTAAAATAATAGATGAAAAGAGCCTAGATTGGGTTTCTAATGTTGCCAAGGATGAAAATTCTTGCAAGTAGCCCTAGTATAAGCTGCCATCCTACTGAATCTGAAGGAACAACTAATCATATTCTACACGATTTAAAGCCCTGCGTTTTTGACATAAATAGTTTTCGATCTCCTCGACACAAGGCCTTACTATTTCGTCTTGTTCTCCACCTAGCTGTAGTTTAAACGCATCTAATGGTGTTAAACCATCACTCGCTTTTAGCTCTGGATTCACGGTATCCGTATCTAGGAGCATTCGGACCATCTGGTGTGTTTGATTGTACGGTATTTCTGACGCCCACCTTAATGGTGTTCGACCGACGTCGTCTCTTGAGTCGAAGTCGATTTCCAAAGAAGTCCGCTTATCTGTCCTAGCTCTCTTGGGTGTGTGGCCTGGATCCCGCTCGGAACGGATTCCACCGCGCCCAAATTTGACGAAGATTTCTAACACATTAGAAGTAGACACTTCTAGCACATGGGAGACTGGGGTTCGGCCATTGTTATCACGAATGTTGGGGTCAACTTCATCCAATGACAGAAGCCATTCCACCGCGTGTACGTCCCGGCGCTTTACAGCATGTGACAATGGACTTCGCCCCTGATTATCCATCGAGTTCACATCCACGGATCCACTTGCAAATAGTACTTTCGCTATCTTAAGATATCCCGTCGTAATTGCACAGGCGAATGGCGTCCTTCCAAGTCCGTCAAGGCCATTAAGGTTGACCGTGGGGTTAGCAAGAAGCCAATTGATGGCTTTTAAAGACCGGTATCTCATAGCACAAGATAATGGTGTGTAAGAAGAAGAAATTTGGTTAAAGTCCTCTTCCCGGATCGCCAAGACCTTCAGGGCCGAAACACAGTCTAGCGTTATTAGAGTGAAGAGTAGATTGCGGAATAAGGCGATATCTCGTCTAGGTTCCAGCGAGTCGAAGTATTTCTCGTCCTCTTCGTCAATTGATATAGGGAGTTTTTGATCTAGGAATACCTACACCACAAGCATCAGTCAGTAATTGCACACCAAATAACCCTTAGATATTAGTTCAGGAACCTCTTTAGGAATGTAAAACTCCGAACCGACTGCGCAGAAGATAAAAATCAATAGTTCTCGGGGGCTTACCTGAATACCAAGATCTCGCGCGACTTCACGGTGACCATGTAATATCGCAGCTACCAAAGGGGGCCCGTCCCTTCCTCCATCGAATTTTAAATGGTTATCCCGACCGGGGTAAATACGGACAAGGTGAGGATAATTATTCACCACGAGGATGTATAACATCTTGGCATCAGATTGACTTGCATTGTCAATGGGGGCGGGTGTGTCCGGGGGGAAACCATTGAATATGATTCGATTGGACCGGTTACCATCACCTCTTTCATCATCTCGAAGGAAAATAAGATTACGGACTTTGATCCATACGTCAATTGAGAAGTCGGAGAGAAATTTTTGTTGTTGTATACCCAGAGACTGGGCTTTCTCGGCGTGTTTGAAACAACCGTAGATCGTGTAAACTAAAATGGGATTGAAATCCCCATCATTCGATGAGGACGAACGATTGTAGAAGATATTTCTTCGTACAGTCTGAAACCAGGGCAAATAATGATCGACAGGGTCCGATGGCAGAATCCCACGCCGCCACCCGCTTCGTTCCAGCTCGCAGGCCATGAATTGCAAACCTTTGTAGCATAATTGCTTCAATCCGTCATGAGCCTTGCCTTCGAATGGACCACTCGAGGAATTCCATACTCTCTGGCACCCATCTATGCTGAGGAGAAAATCACGGACAGACGCGTGGATAAATTGCACAGTGCCTCTACCCCAGCGATAGTCGGTCTGGGATTCGCCTATCTCTTCTACAAAGCCTTTGGATACACTTAATATGTAGCGACTCATCGTCTTCATCAAGTTTTCGCTTTTGTCGTAACGCAATGCAATGTCGTCGTTAAGTCCGAACCGTATTGCATAATATAGTTCGGCTACGTTTAAAGGCCGATCCGCGAACAATACCCATTGGAAGCATAACCGCATGGCCGTTATATCTTCAGGATCTTCGGAGTCCTCGGGATTTCTGTCTAACATATCGCAATATAGAGCATTTAATCCCCTCGGCAATTTGGCCAGTAGTCGTTCCAGCGCATGGGCGTTCGCCTTCCCGTGGTCAAAGGTCTTCTTTATCATGTCGATTACCAGTTTAACGTAAAGAAATACACCAGAAGATTTCCGTACGATTTCGTCCTGAATGCGAATTGCTTGCCCCTGGTCCACCCTATCCACCCGATTGATGAGCTCCGAGTCGATGTAGCGTCGGATATCTTGTTCATGTTGATAATATCCTTCGAGGACTAAGATCAGACTGTTTACAATGGCGATATTAGGGTAGGGACGGCTAGACAGGCATATCTTGAAATTGCATCTCGATCTAGCAGTTCTTTCCAATATTGTCTGAAAGTATCCAATCATGTCACGAACTTGGTCTTCGGGACATTCGTCAAGTGCGTCAATATAACAGACTAAGGGTCGATCACCGAATTGCTCGATGGCTTGTCTTAGCAAATTCTGGAGGTGTTGCTCTCCCCAACCACTCATCTTGACAGAGTCTACACTCACATCAACTAGTACTCTGGCGAGATCATTAAAGATCCGGAGAATTTTCCACAGGAGCGCTCTGTATAACCCAATAGTGCTCTTCTCAAGATGGTCTCCTCTTGCGTTGAAGAAGAACGAGATTTTCTGGGCCTCCGGCATCTGGATACTTGACTTTTCGTATAGAAACCTCATGAGGGTCGATTTGCCTGCGCCTGGTTTGCCTTTAATCCACAAGAAGCGATCGTCTATAGAATCCTCCGTGAGCTTCGCCCAAGACTTATACTGCGTCGTTCCTAAGATCCAGGCACAAGTCTCTGGACTGGCCAATGAAACATTCTGTTGTCGAACATCGACCTGGGTGAAGCGCAGTAGGTCCAATATAGTGTCAAATCGTTGTTTGGAGGCATCTCCTTCTTTTAATAGTTAGAACGACTATCTTAGCCTCTGCAATGAAGGGGGGGCTAACCCATTTCCCGTCGCTCTTTAAAGACATTCCAGTTAGTGCACATAAGACAAATCTCCCTTGAGATGGCCAGAAAAGAACTGTCTTTTGGGCCTAAGAATTTGTTCAATCCAAAGTGGTCGGTATTCAACCCGGTTCGATCCCAGCCGGGGATATGAGCAGATTCTTCTTCTACCACCTAGAGTAGCGAATTAGGATCCCGTTTGTAAAGTTACCTACCTTAGTTTCAGGGCTACTCACTTTTCTCCGAAGCCAGCCTCGAATACCAACCTTCTTCCCATAGTCTGAATCGAGCAGCTCGAAAAAGCACCAAGTAGGTATCCTCAATTTGTCTCTCAGCTGACAGAATGTGTGTACTTTGTCGGAGAGATATTTGTTGTCTGATTCCAGCTCCCTGATGATACCATCATGAGAACCAGCTAGGGTTAAGATCCATGCGACCTTGTTCGCAAGGGTGTGCATATTGCTACCTCTAAAGGGGGTTCCGAGGGAAACAAAGCCAGCGGTCTTCAGAGGTATATACTTCAATTCGTCTTTTCGGTCAGCGTAGAGTAGGCCCTAATGGATACAAAAATGTCAGGATTAGAACGTTTTGAGAAAGGAATGCAACTAGGCTATCTGACTTACATACAATACGACCAAGCCGCCAAGGCTGTGTGCGATGAAAAGTACAGGACGGTCTTGCTCGTTAGCGCGAAATCCGTGCAGGCTTCTCATTAACTCTTCGCCGCAGAGCTCGAGACGGGTTTGGGGAGCGTTGAAATGCCATCTCGATTCATAACTGTAGACCATGATTCTTGCGTTTGGCAACAGTGCAGGAAGCATGTCGGGGTCTTTCAGCCATTGGACGAGTCTGGTCCCGTCTTTCCAAGTCCACGACCAGTCCACATTCGCACCAAGGCCATGGACAGCGATAATACTATATTAGGTAAGTACCTAATCAGACAAGTTATTTGTAGGACGCTCGACGCTCTTACTCCATGTTAACTGCCTTAGCACCTGGATCGTTCGGATTAGGATATAGAACTTCTAGAGGCGGTCGGACGGATGATTTTGACATGATACTTTGATAAATCGTTCTGGTTTCGCAAACTTTGGTGTGATAGGAGAAGTCAGAGAGATGTAGCCTTATGACAAGGACGTTTCCGGGGCAGGAGATGATGATGTAAGTGGAAAATTTATAAGTAGAGACAGCTCTAAGTCATCGCGAACCTGGATCAGCTAAAATAAATAAAGTGCCACAGATCCGTCTAATTTCGATATATTTGAACCGACTGTAATATGAAAGATGAATTGCTTGGGATTGTATTGTGAGATTAAGACCTAGGACGATCAGGTTGAGGGGCCTGCAGGCAGCTGGCCTCACTGCAACCCTGCATGCGCTTCGGTCCCGCCGAATTGCTGCTGAATCTCGCTATTCGCTCGCGTATGGAGAGATTCGTGGACAACATCGCGATTCACTTCGCATCTATTCGGATCGGCTTACCACACGATGTCCTGCCTGCCCTTGCTCACAGGGCGATGGCTGGGACGAGACCGCCTGTAACACCTGTGAGAAGTATCTGTTAGTTGAAAGTCTGACTCTATGTGGTGAGTAGAAAACAAAGAGGGTATTCCAATGAAATACGAAAGGGGTGTTATTTTATGCACCAGAGACATGCTCCTTCGTCAACCGAGACTCATTAGAATAATATGAATTCCTCTGCCCTGCTTTAGACTGGTGAGCAGCTCGCGGTTTTCGTCGATAGGTCCCAAGGTCACCACGCTGACCCCTTTTGTGGTTCATTTCCTTTCATTCTTTCTATGGAATCCATATGAAATATGGTGTTCTATAATTCTGAAAATTATATAAAGAGTTTATCTCTCTTGAAATTGTCTTTGTTCTCGTTATATTATTCCTTTCCATTATCAATCATATCAAACGCAGTCAATGCTGATGACGGGCTCTTAGAAAATAATCGAGGGTACACAGGATGACGGCATAATTAGATGGGGTAGGGAAGGGATTCGGGTATTTGCTGGTTTAGCTGTATCATATTTGCTTCAACAATACCCGGAGCTTCTGACTACATGTACGTAGGCACATAGTAGGGAGCTGCCACTTGGTGATAAAACGGCGGGGACTTGAAATTGAACCTGGAGTCTCAATTGGGTGACAACAAATTCCGCCCGGACCCACCTGAGCTATACCGCCTTCTTCAGCCACTCTATCCCGGTACCTACCAGCCACAGCAAGCGGCAGAAAAAAAAAGTTCTGAAGATTAACTTATCGGTCGGAAAAGTTGCAAGTCCAGTCGGCCAACCGAATACAAGAAATTCAATTGCAGCCGCAACAATGGGCAAAAGCAAGCTGAAGGTCGCCCTCGCGGCAGAGAAGGGAGTCGACTTCAAGAAATTAAAGGAGAAGAAAAAGCACAAGGAGAGAGCCAAGAAGAGGCAAGAGAGAGAAGGCAAGCGTGGCGGGGCATCCAGAGAAGACGCTGCTGAAGAAGACGATAGTGATTGGGAAGGCGTCGATGAAGAAGAGGAGGACGGAGAGGACGTTGAAGGCGGCGCATTAATTGACGATGAGGCCGAGGAAGATGAAGACGATGATAGTGAAGAGGACGAAGAAGATGCGGAAGGCCTTATCGACTTCGCAGCAGTAGATGACAGCGACAGCGATGACTCCTCGATAGATCTCGAGGAGAAGATAGAGCGCCCGCGAAAATCCGCACTCAAAGCGAAGAACGCCACGTCGAATGGAAACAAGGAGGCGAACGAGGACGAGGACGAAGATGAAGAGGAAGAGGAAGACGAGGAGGACATACCCATGTCCGACCTCGAAGAGCTACCGGAAGAGGAGAAGGAAGATCTAGTCCCGCACTCCCGCCTCACCATCAACAACACTTCCGCACTTCTCGCCTCGCTTAAGCGAATAGCCATATCAACCGACAAATCAGTCCCCTTCGCCACACACCAGTGCATTGTCAGCGTCGAGCCCACAGCCGACAGCATCGAGGATATCCAGGATGACCTCAAGCGCGAGCTCGCCTTCTATGCACAAAGCCTAGACGCCGCAAAGCGAGCCCGCGCCCTTCTCAAAGCCGAGGGCGTGCCGTTCTCGCGACCGACCGACTACTTCGCCGAGATGGTCAAGGACGACGGACACATGGAAAAGGTCAAGGCCAAGCTCATCGAGGAGGCCAGCGCCAAGAAGGCCGCCGCCGAAGCCCGCAAGCAGCGCGACCTCAAGAAATTCGGCAAGCAAGTGCAAGTCGCCAAGCTCCAGGAGCGGCAGAAAGCCAAGCGCGAGACGCTCGAGAAGATTAAGACGCTGAAGAGAAGTAAGTCGTCTTATATAGCCCTTTCTAACTACAATCTACCCTTCCCTTCCCTTCCCTCTTCATCCTACATATATACTTGCATATCGACATATACTAACACCCCCTCCCCCCCAGAACGTCAAGAATCCTCCGGCGACCTCGGCGCCACGGAAGCCGACCTCTTCGACGTCGGCGTAGACGCCGAGCTGAGCCGGCACAACGCCAAGAAGGCGTTCGCGCGGGGCAAGGACGGGGAGCGCGCGCCGCCGCCTCCCAACGCCAAGCGGCAGAAGAAGAACGAGAAGTACGGGTTCGGCGGCAAGAAGCGGCACGCCAAGTCCGGCGACGCCGTCAGCTCGGGCGATCTGAGCGGCTTCGATGCGCGCCGCATGAAGGCTGGTGGTGGTGGTGGTATTGTTAAGGGTAAGGGCAAGGGGAAGCCGGTGAAGAGCGCGCGGCTGGGCAAGAGCAGGAGGAAGGCTGGCGCTGCGAAGCGGTAATGAAAACGTTTTGAGATCCGCTTGGTTGGGGTTGGGGTATCGGGAGGAGAGACGGATATGGGTTGATACTACATAGTCTGCCTCTCTGGACGTGAAAAGGGTTCATAGATACCAATAAATAAAACCTTGTATTCTACTACATGCGAATGGACAAGGTCTATACACCAGATTAAGCTTAACTTTACGCAATTAAGTGACTAGTAGTGTTTGATATCTCGAGGGTATATCGTATTCAGATTTCAAAACCTTAGGTACCTAGTCGTCCACGAAACGACTTTTTTTTTTTCTAAACAAGTTCAACTAGACCTCACATCTACTTGCGCTTTGCGATCCTCTTCTGCGCTCTCAGTTCCTTCTTCATCCTAGGATCAACAATCTTATACCTGCCCTTGACTCCCTTCGGCCTTCCCTTAATACCCCTATTCAAGCCCCTCGCCACAACCAACTTAGCAGGCTGTCTGGGCTTCTTCTTCGCCGCCTTAGACAGCAGCTTTGAAATACTATCCGCCTTCTCCTTCTCGGTCATGCCCTCCTCGTTGGCCAGGAGATCCGACTTCTTCTTCAGCTTCTCGAGGCGTTGGGCCGCCTTGAACTTCTTGCGTGCCTTGGCCTCGCGCACCTTTTTAATGGGTCGTGCGTTGAGCGCTCGTAGCTTCTCCTTGATGGCTACGGCGGCGGCCTTGGTGATGGGTTTTTGCGGCTTGTCGTGCTTGCTCTCGTCGTCGATGAACCATTCCGGGAGCCCGTCACGGTCCCGAAAGGCGTGCTTGTTAAAGCCGTCGTCCACGACATCGTAATTAGTCTTTTGACCTGTAGCGAGCTGGTGTGCTAGTGTCATGGCTTCTGCGGTAATAATATCGATATCTATTGTCAAGGTTAGTACGAGTTCATTATATAGCATGAGGAAATAGTTCTTACCAAGTCTTCCATCAGCCCGACGCTTGTCTTGATCTTCCCAGTCATCCTCTTCTTCATCTTGCTTGACGACCTCGAAGCCGACGCCGCCATCGTCCTCAGAATCAGAGGGCACCTCAACCTTGGCTTTCTTCTTCTTTTCCTTTTTAGCTTTCGTCTTTTCCTTGGTTATAGGGGCTGGCTCTTCGGCCTCGGAGTGCTCATCCGCGTCAATGTCCATTTTGTCGGCTTCCGGTTCATCAAGAATACCTGGTATATCTTTGAATATATCTTGGCTGAAGAAATTCGTAGCTCGTTTCGAAAGACCACCAGATCCTCCAGGCTGATTATCCAAATCAGTAAGGAGCGGTTTTGAGGGGGCAGAGTCTTCCTCGGAATCATCATCGCTGCTTTCTATATCTAGCTCGCCGTCATCGCTGGACTGCTGCTCATCGGCTGATACTCCTTCCCATTCGCCATCGTCGTGCTCTTGCCTAGCTTTTTTCGCGCGATACTTGGCATCCGACTCCGCTTTTCGTTCTCTATATTGATCATACATGCTATCAAGTTCACGTTCCAGACGATCCTCCTCTTCATCTGATTCCTCGTCCGTGTCTCCGGAGGATCCAATACCACTATCTTTATCTTTCTTGTCTGTTTCAGTGAGAGTGGCCATCTTTCCTTTTGCGATTTTGTTGACTGCACCATGCTTGTCGATAGGTTTAAGAGCAAACATGGAGTCATGGCCAGCAGGACCGTCTTGCTCCATACCGATATCCATGGGCGCGACCATGTGTAATTGCATTCGCACAATCTCCTTCTGCTTTTTCTCATTCTCCTTTCGTCGTTCACGCTTCTTTTTAGCGTTATCTTTGTCCTTCAGTGCCTGCAATTCTTCCTGGATTTTCAATTCTTCATCCATAGATTCAACTTCTGCAACTTCCTCCTCGGGTTCGGCAGTTTTTGAAGTCTTTTTTGTCGGCAAGCCGAAGGCTTCACGGGCTTTCAACCTCCATTTGAGTAGAAGCTTAAATTCTCTCCGGCCTAAAACCTTTAAATCCGCACAACATATCCTGACCTCTTCGGTTGTGTCTGGCATTTTATCCAGCGCCGCAAGCGCCACATCACCGTTATGAGGTTGTTCAAAAGAGAGTTTGTTGTAACTACCCAGTATTGCTATAGGGTCGGTAGTCTCAATAAACTGGCTTGCAGGCAGCTCTTTGAATTGAGTATAATCGCCCTCTTCGTAACCTCCTCTCTTTCGCTTCTTTATCTCAGGCTTGAAGACTTTCGCCTCGTTATTGGGGGCTTGCTCTGCGAGTTCGGCAAAGACGGCTCGCGGGTCAAGGAATTTGGGATCAAGATGCTTAGGAGCCTTATAGCCACGGCAGACGACGAAGATTTCGGCGGAAACATTTCGGGAGGATGGAGGCTTCGTCGACTCGACTTTGGTAAATAATTGATTGAAGACCCAGAGAAGCTTGTTGTATTCTTTGGACCGGAAGACCTTGGTAACAAATGTGCCACCTTCAACCAGAAATTCTGTCGCCAATTTCATAGATTGGAGAGCAAGCTCTGCCTGGTTGAAAGAGTCCTGAACCCAAGCGGTACCGACGTTGGGAGCACCATCGTGGAGTACAGTATCAGCCTTCCAGGTCTTCAGATGTTGTCTGATTGTCGCGCGACATTTATCGGTGGTGATATCGCTCTGGAAGGTTATGACCTTCGGGATGGGTTTAATCGGAGCAAGATCGACACCAACGATGAGACTGTTGGCTGGCATTGCCTCTGCCGCTACCTGACACCATGACTACGACATATAGTTAGTTAATATTTCCCTCCCTTCATGAGTGAAGCGACTTACCCCAGGAGCGGCACAGAGATCCAGAAGGACCTTGCTCTTCTCGAGGAAGCCATACTTCTTGTTCAGCTGAATCAACTTGAAGGCGGCTCGGGCTCTGTAGCCCTTCTCCTTGGCCAACTTGTACCATTTGTCGAGACGACCTTTTCCGTGTTTCTTTTGGATAGCCATGGCGCTTCAAGCAGCATTGACTTGGCTAAAAGAATACTTCTTAGATCGAATTGGCGCTGGATCGTCTCGCAGCGCAATATGTTCCAGTGTCCCGCATCAAAGTGGCAGGGTCCAATCTTTGTCTGGAAATTTTTGAGGAATTGTTCCACGATAAGAGCCTATCAGTGGGTCTAGAATACCCAATAGTCTTGGCGGGCGACCAGAAAATGTCCGTGCTCTGTCTGTCTTAATCGCACTGTAATAGACGCAGTAGCTACAGATTGTCAATTTTGATTGGCTATTTCAAAGCGCACCATTACGGAATATAGTAATAGCCGGGTTTAAGACCCACCACAGCCGCTGGATTTTAGGTGAGAACACAGTGGTAATAAGCAAACACGCACGACGCTAAGAGCCAAGCTCCAGACGTCAATTTCCTATTTGGGATCGTGTAAGTGGTTTTTTCGTGGTCGCGTTCTTTTCGCGGGCGTGTCTCTCTGGGGAGCCACTCTCTTACTTCCGAAACGGCCAGAATCCAACCTTCATCTTTCCCCACCACTATTCCTCGATTTTATTACTTCTCCATAATCAATTCAATCTCCCATTAGTCAATTTTCTCTTTTATCATGTTCAATATCTCTTCTTCTCACTAGCACTACACGAGGGTCAGGTGCTGAAGGTTCAGGTGCATTGAAGGCATCCCGTCCTTTGAGTGGACGCAGGTCGTGGATATAGACATAAAAGAGGCTTGGTGGCGGACAATATGTCGAATCCGATCCCCTCCTCTCCCCCGAGGCTTACCAATGGAAAGGAAAGAAGGAATCCTTCTATAACGCCTCGGAAATTCAAACGGTTCTTTACGCCTCGCTCCCGAGTACCTTCGCGTATCAGTCCGGCAAGAAAAGCCCTGCAGGATCTTGCAGTCCCCGAGTTCAGCAACCGATATCAGACGCCTGCCCCGTCTAGTCCGCTAGGACCGATCTCTGAACAACAAGTGCGGGACGAAAATATCGACCCATTGGATGCTAGAGTCCCCAAGAGACGAAAATTTCAGCACACTCCAGATTCTTCACCCTGCCGATCCTCTTTAACAGTCGATCCAAACCATAGGGAACACTCGCCTTCGCCCCGAACAAGGCAAGGACTTCTTAGCCCGATTAGGTCACTACATTCGAGCCAAGAGAATCTCGATTCGGATGAAGATGAGACTGAAGACGAGATTCCAACCCAATCCGGGCCACTAAGGCGACTGGCTCCTCTAACAAGTCGTGGTTTTGCCGGTCAGCTTGCGCAAAGGCAATTGGGAGGGATCCCTCGGGCTGGACGTTCCTACATGTCTTTTCCTGCCTCCGACTGGAGAATCGATACTGCCGACTTCTACAGCAAACCTAACGATGTTCACTCATGTAATAGTCATGAGGGTCCGGGAAGATGCACACCTTTTTGTGCAGCTACGTGTAACAAAAACAGTCTCGTCGCGATAGGAGACGAGGAAGGCAGAGTCCGCCTACTTGACTCTTCCAGTGGTTCATCAGAGCCATTCCGCAAGATTCACCTCTGTTTCCAAGCTCACACCAATGCCGTCATCGACCTAAATTTCTCTGATGATGATTATCGCCTTGCCACTGCGTCAGGTGACCAAACCGGACGGGTTATAGATATGATGACACAGACCCCAATCGCGATCCTTCAGAACCATACGTCCTCTCTCAAGCAGATTCGTTTTCAACCGGGCAAAGCTAACGGCAATGTCCTTGCGACGTCTTCTCGTGATGGCAGTGTTCAAATCTGGGATCTTCGTTGCGCTGGTCCACTAGTACAGGATGCCATTGTACATCCTGAGGACCGCGAAACTACCCTGGGATTCCGACGACCACCGCCCAAGCAGGGATGTTCTGTAAACAGCCTCTATCGTGCTCACGCACGTACATCGCGCCAAATTCAACATGGAGCTCCTGTTGGACAAGGCGATACGCCATCCCGACGTGAGCTACCAGCCCGGGCTGGAGACATGTCTGTCACAGCTATCCAGTTCCTACCACCTGGACAGGAGCACTTATTACTCACGGCGTGTGAGGCGGACGCATCCATCAAACTATGGGATATTCGATCAATACATTCCTCTCGCCAAAAGGTTCCCTCTTCGTTGTCAGAGACCGCCTTTCCCTATTCACATCACTGGCGGCCTTTCGGCATCACGTCTTTGGCACTCAACACCGACGCCTCTCGGTTATACGCTGTGTGCAAGGACAACACTGTCTATGCATACTCGACTGCCCATCTTATCCTAGGACATGCGCCAGAACTATCTACACGGAACGGCGAACCGCCGCGAAGACGACATAACGCAGCAACTCACCAAGGCCTCGGTCCGATATACGGGTTCAGGCATCCTTCACTTCATGTATCGAGCTTCTACGTCAAGTGCTCCGTGAGGCCAGCACGCAACGGCAAGAGCGAACTCCTAGCCGTAGGAAGCAACGATAACTGTGCCGTTCTATTCCCCACGCGGGAGCGATACTTCAGGGATGATTTATCATGTGCAATGGGAGCCCTTACCCTCGAGAACTCTACAATAGCCGCGTCTCAGGAACCAATGGCTTCGAATCGGCCTATCAGCTCAGCTGGGGTTCGCAGATCTCTTTTCCGAGCGGGGGGTACGGTTATTCCCCCGTCGAGGCTCGACGATGATATACCCATTGTGCGCAAGGGAACCCCGCTCGTCCGCGGTCACTTTAGTGAAGTCGGCTCGGCCGTTTGGACAAACGAAGGCAATCTCGTGGCCGTCGACGACTACTGCATGATTCGGTGTTGGAGAGAGGGCAGGGAAGAGGCGGCCGATCTGAGAACCGGTGGCGAGACAGGTGGTAGGCGCTGGGGGTGCGGATGGGCGGATGTTGGGGAGGATTGGGATGTTCCTGATGACGATGAGGACTAGAGACTGACTAGGGCGAGAAGGGGCGGGAAGGTGGAGTGGAACTTGAGGCTTAGCATCGCATGGCGTTGGGGGTTATATGGTATCGAGCATCGAGCATCAAGCATCGAGCTTTGAGCGTTATGGGCTTACTGGCAATTTTATACCCCTTTTTATAAGTGCAATTCAACGGGTTGCTTTATACATATGTGTGTTTTGTGAGGTGTACTCTGTTCTATGGTTTAAATGTACTCGTGATATCATTGGCGAGACGGCTCTATTCGTCTGGTGTTTCGTATGGGTTTCATTCGAAGGGCATTAGGTGGGTTCGATATTGGGAAACTATAGTGATTCTAGTTTAGTAGTCAAGGCTGTTTCCAGTTGCCTCCCCTCCCCCCCCTTTCTTTTTTTCTTTTTCTCGGCTTATGTTCCTCTTTTTCTTAGCTTGCTGTAATGTCTGTAGCGCTGATGGTCTTTTGACGATTAGATTGGTCGCACTGATCTAGTTCATGATGTTAGTATTTCTACCTCCTCAGGCCATATACTTGGCTTATTCTACATTGTTGGATTGGTGATGGGTTACATGCTGGTTTCATTCATTGTGGGCGAGAGGTCGTGTAGTGCTTCTAGCCTTAGTAGTGTTAAGGGTAGAGCCTCACGCACGACTACAGAGGCATGACTACCTCATAGACAGTCACTTACAAGGTATGGACAGCTGTTTATCGGAGTCTGCCTAGGTACTGATGGCTTAGGCATAAGCGGGCGGGAATAGTCAGTTCCTCTTTCTAGACTAGAGAACATTCATGCATCTCCACGCCCCTCACGTTATTTTTAAGCCATTATTCACTTGGGATTTCTTTATTTGCCCTTTCGAAGTCAGATGATCATTCATAGTATAGCTATAGCACCCTCCTGTACATCAAGATTATGTAGCAAATTTGAACTAGTCGGACGAATCAAAGTATGCGAGAAAAAAAAAAATGTTTCGGTCAGTCATGGGCGCTCTGTTTGATCTAGCCCTAGTCTTGCTACTTGTAAGCACCTACTGTAGGGCTGCATGCAGACATGGCTACCTAAGGTATGTATGAGCTGCTGCGACATGCAGCTATCGAATCAGGGCAGCGCTTCTTCAGTACCACAACCAACGGGCCGGGAGGCAGATAGACTGAAACGATGTCTCCATATGCAAGCTTTGCTCCCTGAATAGACTGATAGTGGAGGCATCTTCACACGAGTTGCTCTTATAGGAGAGATCGCCGCTTTCCGAAGGTAATAGGGCTCCAGATCCGGGTATGAACTGCGTATAATCCTGCTGCACTTGCATACTACCTAGTTGCTTCGTACGAAGAATATAGAAGAAGGGAGACCAAAGAAAGGGCAAAAAAGCGCGGTGCGTTTCTTCACCGCCAGTTCTACTACGCCCGTTTGTTGCGCGTGTCGACAGTGGTAGTGGAGCTTCAATAGTCAGGATTGTGACGAGGCCGCAGATTCCGTAACCTGCAAAATAGATTGATGGAGACTGGTGAATGGATGGAAAGCTAAGGAGGCCGCATATACTACGGCCCATAGCGGAGCGAGCTATAGCCCATACTCGCTACTCTTATTATTCTATAGAGAACTCGTGAGGTCATCTGGGTAG
The DNA here is from genome assembly GCA_002120305.1 of Hypoxylon sp. CO27-5. Taxonomy (NCBI): domain Eukaryota; kingdom Fungi; phylum Ascomycota; class Sordariomycetes; order Xylariales; family Hypoxylaceae; genus Hypoxylon; species Hypoxylon sp. CO27-5. The sequence goes on along the minus strand of KZ112599.1, from coordinate 48,970 downwards.
TTTGCGTTTTAGCACTTCATGCAGAGGGGATCAATCTACGTCAACTGAGAGGTCGGCTCGTCATTATTAATAGCACAGCGCACCTGTTATTAGCTACAGTCCAGGCCGAATCAGAAAATCGGGTGGTTGGGGGATCGGATCTCCTTCTTCTCTTCGGCTATTGGTCAATTGCTTTCTCCAAGCTGGGCTCCCCTGTCTCCATCCGTAACACAGCAAACTGTGGATTTGCGATGCGCGTATCCTATGTAAATACCGTCGGCGGTTTGGAATTGATGAAACAAGTATAGAGTAAAAGCGCGCAGAGGAGAAGTTGAAAAAGCACATAACGGGCTGCTGCTTCGGCGAATACACCACATGGCTATTCCAAATGTGTTCCCGTAGCACAATCGTCACTAGCCGTGAGCTACGAGAAGAAATCGTATAGCTTCTCCGTACTTGGCCTCAAGCTATTCCACTCTCTGCTTTTAAGCCCCACGAAGTAGCTGTATGAGGATGGCTTAAATGTCTTAGACAGTATATCGTGGCATTAGCACACAAACTAAAACCCGTAGACACGGGACGGACACTAGTAACGGGGACATCTCCCTCTTTAAATCAGTCACTTGAACAATTCCAACGATCCGGGAGAGAACCGAGGTAAGTATGTATCCTTGCAACAGTGAATAATGCGCAAGCACGGGGTATGCGACTTTTTTTTCTTATTCCGGATTTGACTCAGAGACCCTGGATATAGACATAAGGGTCGAACTGGCCATTTGGTTCTATGAGCCAATTAGCTCAATGGCTTCAATATCGTCAGTAGTCGTTGTTGCAAGACGTCTCTGTTCTTCGTGTAGACTAATTAACGTGACAGCGTGACAGGACTCGGGACTTTAGGAGGGGAGGCTGGAGATAAAGACTTTTGATAAAAAGTCCCTTGACCCCTGTCGTTCCTCGAAATTTTCACATTTTGGGACGTGTTTGCGCGTGGCGGCTGGATCCGTCATAAGGTCCAAAAAAGTAATTCCTGGTTTTGGGCTTCTATTAATCACTCCTTTCTTTTGAACAATCAACTAGTTGGTACTCGATAGACAGAAGCTCGTAATCATAACGTCCTTAAGAGCCTAATTTTTCTATTATATACCTCTTAAGTTACACAGCATTATCCAATCGAATTTCCGGCTCGGACCCGAGTCCTGTATATTGTTGGACGGTAAATCAACCTCGTCTTGTTGATCTCAGCTCTGACGGTCCCCGGAAAGTGGACAACTCATCTTGCATTAAAGCTGCTGCACGATAAACGGTCTCCCATTCGCTTGTGACCGAACAGCAGGTTCCCTTAGAGATCGGAAACTAAACTGCCTGCACCCGGTACAAGTACTACGCAAGATTCGTGGTGTTTGGATATGGCTTCCTGACACACAGTATTCTTCCTTTTTCCTCTTCCACTTCCCCCTTGCCCTTGGCCTTGCGCTTCCCCAGTTTCAACGTCGCATCCAAAAGGCGAGCGCTTATAGGAAACGACCGACGCGGACGCGCGTATCTACATCCATACGGAGGGACAGGTTTATAGCCTAGTCCATTCATGCAGAAAAGGTTGTCTTGCAGCTCTTCTAAAACATTATTTTTATTTCCATCCCACGCGGATCTCACCCAGACATACTCCTACATATGCAAGGTATACATGCATAAGCGCGAGCACACAAAACATTATTTACATCCATCGTGTGCCCCCTATTATTAAAGAGAAGCTTCGAGGCTCATGCGTCTTACGCATCTTATTGTAACTACCTCTACCGAACACCACAAGCGCTAATGTCGACTGCTGGAGCCGCTTAGAAGTCGCGGGGGCCAAGAGTTCGATTATATTCAGGTCGAATATAGCGAGAACTCCACATAGTTCGAAACCGAAAGCCTGGAAAATCGCCAATTGAGACTCCTCGTGTTGACCTCACACCGCCACTGGTTCTGAATCGCGAAAGTGGCCAGTCCAAGTTCTTCCCCGGGCCGGCGGAGATCCTATATATAACTAACTACCTAATTATTATCGTACACTTGATCAGCGTTCATACGATCAAATCGGCAAAGGAAAAAAATAAGTGCGCGCGCTACTGACGTCGAAATGCTTCACGATCGAACAAGATTCAGAACACCTACCGCCGCCGCCCTTCAGCCCCCATCATCATCATCACTCACCATTTTCCCTCGTTGGCTGATCCCTTACTAAGTTTAATTTGCGCATTCGACCCTATTCGGAATTCGCGACTGGGTCTGTCTGCTTTGTATTACTTTCACTGTATCATATTGGTCAGTAGTCCCCTCCAATGGCAACGCGCTTTGGCCTCTACTGGGTCGATGTGGCCGATGAGCTTGCGCCAACTAATACATCGTAACGCTAGTCTATTGTAATATTTCGAATGTTTAATTTTGGTTGGGCTGTACTTGTTAAATCAGACGTTGTGTGGAAATTCGTGTAGCTCTATCGACTAGAGTCACTTGCTTTGAACGAAAGGACCGACGCAACTACTAGAACGACGCTTTGGGCCCACATACGCGTCGCCGATTCTCCCAGCAACGGCTCTATCTCATGCTTTTACTGAGGTTGAGTGTGTTTGCTAGTCACTCGTTATCTAATTATTTGCAGCTGGCAGAAGGTATTTGGTGTGGGTGTGCCAGCTCGAGTCGGCGATTACCTTTCGACTATAATTCACCACCCTGATCTAATTCTCAACCATTGGCGATCTAGATCTATATTAATCGACGTCATCATCCTTTGAGGGAGCATAAGGTCTAGGTCTTGCCCTTCAACGCGGTTGTATATCTTGCGTAGGCGACTTTGTTTGCTGCACAAGAGCACCTAGTCTGGCAACTTTCCTCGACGAGTTTCAAGAGTATATCCAGAAGAGTGCGCCGCAACTATCACGAAAACTAGGGAAATCTTGTTCGCCGAGCCGCCGGTTGCGTGAGGTATGTTAATTCCCCTGGTGGATTACTTTGTCTCCCTTAGCCATCTCTCTCATCCCAACACATCAACATAAAATCCATTAACAATGTCCATACTTTTTATACAAGAACTATCCTTAGATACATTATACCCAGCATCCCTAGCAACTATTAGCATATCATCACACCCACTCCTATCCCAAAATGGCTCATAAACTACGGCGTATCTCTAAGCGCATTTCTGACCTTTTATTAGAGTCTGGCCTCATTCCATACCTCCTATCAATGGCTTCCTCCGAGGTCGACCAGAAGTTCCTCGGGCGCCTCGCAAAAGCTGTTGAACTCAACAATCCGCTGCTCGCGTCGATGCTCTTCAAGATCCTGGGCCTCTCCGTCAACGTAGCCGCGCAGCTAGTCAAGGCGAAGAAGCAGCGCCGTCTAGACACCACCCGCATGACGCAGTCCCTCGAGCTGTACTTCCATATAATATGGCTCTCGCGCGAGGGTTTAGTCATGTTGGAGCAGTACGTCCTACCTATGGTCGGCGACTACGTCGAGCTCAAGGTGCTAGCGTACAAACTACGCGCGTCGTTCTACCACATTTTTGTGCTGTTCCATAATAACCCCCCCGTCTCACCCATGGGAATCGCGATGACATCACAAGCAGCAGCAGCCACAGCACCAATTCCGGAGACGATGCCGCTTCGAGTTGATAAGGGGAAGGGTGTGGATAGGGGCGAGACAACTTACATACCGCACGAGCCGTCCCGATCGTCAGTACAGCCCACGCACCCGATAGAACAAGGCGGACCGCTACCGCCCCCGGGTTTCGAATCGCATGCCCAGGTACAGCCACCCGCCTTTACCCCCGAAGCGGCCGCTGCGTTTCTACTGCCCTACGTGGACTACCTACCGACCGCGCACCAGTACTTCCGCGAAGCGTGTGCGCTAGCAGATAGCCTGCTCTGGGGATCGCATTCCTTGCGACTCTCGGTCAAGACGGAGTACGCGGCGTTTCTGTACGACTGTGTGCACGACCGCGAGGGCAGCCGCAAGCTGGCGAAGGACACCATTGCCGAAGTGTACGAAGCGAGCGAAGGTATGGATGATGATATGTTCAACGACGCGTGCGAGCTCGTAACAGTGCTGGGCAAGATGATGAAGCGCGGATTAGGTTCAGGAGGAGGATCGAGGAGTGGTGGACGGCCGAGCCCGAGCATAGGAACAGTGTCTCAAGGGGGCGAGAGTAGTGCGACGGTTGTGCCACCCGTTCCGCCCGTGGGCATGGAGAATCCGATATGATCTCGAAATCGAAACGAACTGTCCCGTGCCATGACAGATATCGAGAATATTCTATACGTTTGAAATTAACTATACTCAGGCATGAGTATTGTTATGATGTGATGGTGAACCTAATAGCCAGGTTGCCATCTTCATGAGCTTGGAGGGAGGATTCGAAGCCAACTGTACTTTATACTTGACGTTACGTATGCCAGCAGCACCAACGAACGAACGAAACAAGATGATTTAACCCTCGACCGTCTACGATGTTCATACCATTACCCACGCGAGCTACAGGTGCGATCTACACCAAGAGTGAACTACACATCTCCGTCCGCTTTAAAACCAGCCCTCTTGAAGGGACTACCCCTTATAATCGATCCGACTTGATACCTTCCGAAATCTCCCTAGAAACCGGTACGGCTGGGGCGTCCAAAATAATCGTCACGGGAAAAAAAAAGACTTCTGAGTATTCTTAATCCGCCGTCTCGAAACCACCTATCTACCTCCCTAGCGACCACACGCACGCCTACCTACTTACCTACACATCCCACAGCCTTTATTCTAAAAATTTCGAGACGCACCAGGGAGAGCCGAATACTGCATCTCTCTTCACCACTTTATTTCCCGTTCACAAATGCGTTTAATGATACCCAGTTTCGCGCTGCTGGATGGATGGACGGACCGGACGGATGAGCTGCAATTGATAACTTCGTCCCTGAGTAGCATATTGCATGCCCATAGCTGCAGCAAGATTTCTGTCGAGGGCTGCGTTTCGAGCCTTTGCTCGCAAATCTTACAAAAGAAAAAGCTTTGCAAATCATAACAAACACTTGACTTTGCTTGAATCCTGTGAGGACCTCGTGAAACGCGCATTTGTAGTATTGCTTGTCCAATATTGTAGTATCATCGAAACTAGTCGTAATTGAAGAACCTATTACCGACTCGTACTCTTAAAAAAAAAAGAGGTCGAAGCTAATTGACTGTCTAGTAAAATACATCTTACCGTGTGTACGAGAGCATCTAAGAAGGCGAACGAATTGCCTAGGGCACATAGCGTAGATAGAGATAAAAATCAGTATAATATTTTCTAAGACGCAATTTAGGGTATCGTATTCAGTCTAGTCAAGCCTGAGCGCCTCTACTCCCACCGTTCATGCATTCATCCGGTCATCCAGTCTGCCTCTATTGCCAACACCGGGCACCCCTTCTATATCCTAAACCAATCAGTCTCGATCCTCATCGGTAATATCACCAGAAGGTAGGAATCTACTGAAACCTCACCGCACCAGCCCCCTTCCCCTTCCCCTTCACAACCTCCGCACCCCCAGCAGCGACAGGAGCCGTAACACTCTTCTTAACCCCATCCCCCCTCGCAGCCAACCTCTTCCTCTTCTCCTTCTCCACAACCAAGCTATCGCGGCTCCGGAGGCTCAGCGGCCTCCCCTACTTCGCCGCCGCCTCCGCGTACTCCGTACCGCAGATCTCGTCGAGCTCGCCCACGACCCTAATCATGAAATCGAAAATACGCCGCGCCTCCAGCACCACGTCATCGTGTTCCCCCGCCGTGAGCTGGGACGTCCCTTTTCCCGTGGACGCAAGCAGCCGCTCCTTGAACATCACCTTGAGGTCCTCGCCATCCGACGGCGTGTCGAAGCGGAAGAAGCTCAAGGGTTGCTTATCCCGCCCATCTCCTCCCACTCCTCCTCCCCTCCTACTCCCCGTCCCGCCCGACGGGAACCCCCCCGGGATCTTAAGCTCGGGCTCCTCCTCCTCGTCGGGCTCGAGGGGCGTCCAGAACGAAGACGACGGGTCGACGCGCTCGAGCGACGCCCGGATGAACCGGCCGCCCGAGAAGATGGCCATGTACAGGACCCAGGCGTAGGCGAGCAGGACGTGGGGGCGCGTCGTCACGGCCCTCTTAATGTGCGCCAGGAACTCGGACAGGACGGGGGACTCGGCGGCTCGGTCGTCGAGCTGAGCGGTGAGGTCCGCGGCCGACCAGCCGGTCAGCGAGGCGAGGTCTCGTGTTAGTGCGCCGGAACGGGGTAGACCGTCGATGAAGAGGGTGGTGAGGAGATCGTGTATGCGGTTGGAGATTGTGAGGCGGGATTTGGAATCTGCTGTGCTGGGGTCGGGGTTGGAGTGGGCGTCGGAAGGTTCCGGACACCCTGGCTCGGTATTGCGTATATGCCCGTCTTCGGTCTCTGAGAGGTCTAGGATGGTCCGCCATAGCGACTCAAAGGTTATATAGATGGGAGCAATATGCAACAGTCCTTGAACGTAATTTGAAGCATCATCAGCCTGGGGTGGAAGAGCCAAGCGGAGCCGTTGGATGATGAGTTTATTGAGCTGGGTGTGCACGGAACGAGTAGCGACATTAATGGACTCGCCCAGGGGGCGTCCTGGGAAAGTGACAGCGTCTTCGGTCTTAGTCTTAGAAGGCATGACGATAGTTGGTGAAGAAACCCTAAGTCGGATGAAATATGCAAAGTCTTATAGGTATGTCGTTTAGGATACTTAGGTCATATTTGATATACATAGATAGCAAAGGCGACAGTCTTGGTATGAAACAAATCTATGCCAGCAGAGCAAACAGGGCTGAGGGCTGACCAGTAAGGCAACCCAGGGGAATGAGCAGCTGACTTATATAGTCAGTGAGTCACAACCCACGACCACGACTACGGCTACGATTCTTTCCCCGGACAATAGCCAGAGTCACAGCCCATTCCACGTATGACCAACTGATTGAGCGAGCTGAACCGTCAAAACAGCAGGAACAACGCCGTGAGTCTGGCTAAATGTTAGGACGTACGGCCTGACGGGAAGTGGCCACGCGCTTTGGCGGCGATGGCCGCTCTCACTTTCTCCGAATCACTCGCAGCCGTTTAATTGCTTAGTCGCGCGGGTGGTTCGCTACAGAAAGTGAGACGTTTGCGGCTCTGTTGTGCTCATATGACCCCTGGGACCTCACGGGGTAAGCTTGGGCGCTTGTAAGACAGACCACACCTAGGTGAACAGGTAAGCGGTGTAACGTTGGTAGGTAGCGAATGCATGGACTAAGTGTGGAAAGAGACTTCTCTTTCTAATAATACGGCTAGTGCGTTTGCCACGCCAAACTATAGACGTGTCTGTTCCTGATGAATGTATTAAAACCGATATTTCTACCCAATGACTAAAAGGGATATACCTGGCTTCTACCATCGACACTAAAATGGCACTAACACAACTATTTTGTGTCTTCTGACTTGGTTCGAAAAGGCAGGTAATTTCATGTAATCAGTTTCAAGCCAAGAGATTAGATGGACCGTCCTAGTCAGGAGTTATCTACTGATGTCATTGATTATAACGTAGAAGTTAGTGCTACTGCTGTGGTATTCGTAACCGTTTGACATTGCTTTAATAAGCTCTGGTGTATGACATGTGATTCCGGTTATTATTTTAGATACAGGTACTCGAGAGCCGTCAACTACATGTTCTAATCACCTCGGCTAGGTGTCAAATAATCTGATCTAACGGGAAGATGTAAATAGGCACAACTTAAAATGTCCGCCGGTATCACAGCTACTCAGCAAACAGTCACATATTGTACATAGGGGAAATCCATACCACTTAGCTTCGAGATATTGACCGTATCTAGGTACGATTTCTACTAGTATGTACGCATCTCTCTCGGTCCCGCATAAACCGCGTCCCCAGAGATGTTTGATCTATGATATTTTATGTCCTTCCTGGTACCCCATATACCATCTAGGCAGCTCAGAACCCAATTATTCCAACCACGACGCCGGGCCACCAATAGTGTCATTCAAAACTCAAAGAAGTAAAAACTTCAGGGATAGAAAGATTATGCCTCCGCCACTATTCTATCCCTAGTTTGTCTCTCGGGAGTAGACTTGCCGTCCTCTTCCTCATGACTCTCATGATTGATAAAAATGAAAGAGAGCAAAACGATCCCGGCACCAACCCAGTACACAAAACTCGAGTACTGCGCATATTGTATCATCTCGCCGATAAGAGACAGTGGGATAGTCAATGATAGGCCAACAGTGACCACTAAGGGCGTCGTCAGAAGCATGGCGTAAGCCCATGAAATATCTGAGAGGAAGGAGGATATCGAGTTGATCTACTATGAGGTTAGCACTAGCAACTGGTATGAATAACACGGACGGGGGGCCATACCAGAATAATTAACCAAACCTTGCCAGTCGGAGGCATTTCAAACTATTACATGTTAAGTGACCTGCGAAATTCGATCGCGCAAAAGCGCTAGGTAGGTAGATAGATACTCACTGGTTCAATCCCCGTAAAATGCAGGATGGGAAACAGTGGCCACAGAAGCAGAATATTAAACACGCCCACGAGCCCAAAAAACAACGGCATGTCAACCCTGTCCTCGTTCCCGATGCGTCTCTTCATAACGACCACGTAGAACCCATAAACAACGGCGCTGAAGAGAGCCATGGCGTCGCCGATAGCGATCTGCCGCTGGCTCTTGTGCGGGAAGTTCCCTCTATTATCGTCGTTATCCGCGCCCGAAAGGTCCACCGTCGAGATGAGTATGATGCCCGTTAGCGAAGCCAGCACGCCGAGCAGCTTGCGGATGGAGAAGGACTCGATGCGCATCATGGCGCAGAAGATGAGCGTCCAGACGCTGCTCGTCGACGTGAGGATCGTCGTGCTCGCCACGCTCGTGTACTCCAGGCACGCCGACGCGAAGTAGTTGCCCAGGAACCATATCATGCAGAACTCGAAGCTGAACCGCGCCGTTTCGAGGAACGTGAGCTTGTCGTTCGGATTCGGTAGGTCGGCCGCCTCGAAGCTCCCCTCGTCGTCTACTAGTAGTCGCTCGCCCACCGTGACGTCTTCCTCCTCCTGGCTCTTTAATCTTTCTACCCCGTGATACCGCACTCTCCACTCTTGGATCGCTAGGTTCTTCACGCGGGAGATGCCGCCGTTCTTGATGATGTACTTGATGGAGATAGGAATCATGGATATCGCAAATATGGACGTATTAATGTACACTAGAAAGAATGGTTTATCGTAGGTGTGGTCGGAAAATATGTACTTCTCTCGCATTAGCTGGAGGCGCTCAACCACATTCCACCTGCTCGTCCTGTAGGATAAATAGAATACTCACGCTCGCGAGGAAATTCGACGTCGTCCAGAGAAACACAGTAAGTAGCAAGAGACTGATTCCGAGAGTCCTTCGCGCCATATTCCACATCCCTCCTTTCCGTGGCGTCAAAGTCGGTATGCTGCCCCAGGACGCGGATGGCCCAGTCGTCGGCTCGGAAAGCCTTCGTCTCGGGACATCGTACTCCGCTTGGTCCTCGATGGCCGTATACGCCGGTGGTGGCTCTCGCGATGCCATATCGTCGGATCGGGTGAGGGTCGCGCAAGATGCGTTGGTTTACGAATCCCTCCAGGGTGTCAGAACGGTCGCGTGAGACGGACTCATTTAATATTCGAACGAGTGACAGAATAGGTCTTGATGATCGTAGGGAACAAATGTAGGGGCAACGAACAACATGAAAATACTCTCATCAAAGGAAAACGAAAAAAAAGGGAATGAAAACTTCAAAAAAGAGTAAATACGAATTCTGAAACAGTTTACTGAATTACTGCATGTCGGAATTGTTCGACTTGATTGATCCTACGCTGTTCGGTGATCTCAGACGCCGAGGTGTTCAGTAGCATGTATCCCTTGCCCCTGCGTAGCGCTCCCTTAGCGGTTCAAGGGTTCGGAACAGGCGGGACACTTCTAACTTTTTACTGTATTAGGTGATTGGATGAGGAAACACACCCCCTAATGTTCCATGTGCTTCTTATCATTCGTGGATGAAAGACAGTTAGTCTGGTGACAAGCAACATATAATGGATTGCGTATTCTACTATAAATATTTAGGCAGCATGTCACAGCTTCGATTAAGGCCATGGGCTTATTCATAGGATGCGAATAAACAACCACTTCCAACTGAATGCTAACTGGGAAATATCAAGATGTCTTAATAGAGAGAGCCCTTAATCGATGAACCTTGATGACGCCTAAGACTCAACGTTACAGTCCTGAACTGTACCAATGGGGACAAACAAAATGCAATGCATCAACTGCTCTATACACCCTATTATGGGAGTGGTTCTGGGTCTCCCGCTACCCCCAAAAATCTGTAACTTGTCCCTGAGAGCCCCTAAAATCTTTCATACAAAGAGGCGAATGATGGTTGAGAAGGCATAACGAGCTCCAAATAAATGACCAAAGTCTAGGCAAGTCGGATTAACTATAATAGGACAACCGGCATGGCGACATGTGAGAGGGATGGGATGCTAGGGATGATAGACTCGATATCATTTAGCATGCGCAACCATCGCGGTCGTTCTCAATGTGAATGTTGATGGGGTCCTGGAAGTCTCCGCTGAACTCCTCGGACTCCTCCTGCGCCAGCGCATTCCGCGCAATGACTAGAAAATAAAGTTAGAGCGAACCGATAAATGGAAACATGTTACAAAATAGTACCTTCAAATGCTTGCTCGACGTTGATAGCCTCCTTCGCACTGGTCTCAAAATAGGGAATATCGCCCTTGGAGTGGCAATAGGTAGCTGCTCTCTTACTTGAGATCTGCAGAGCTGTTAGTTCCTGATCCTATTTAGTCATTGGTTTCTACTTACTACACGCTTGCTCTCCTCAACATCAATCTTGTTGCCAAGCACCACCTTATAATCCTGTTAGTCGGCGCCCAGTGATGATGATAGAACGATGCTCCTTACGAATGGGAAATTCTCGGGGTCCCGCGGTGAGGCTTGAATTAAGAACTCGTCTCGCCAGCTATCTAGCGCCTCGAAGCTCTTGGAGTTATTGACGTCAAAGACCAGCACACAGCAGTCAGCTCCTCGGTAGAACGCAACGCCTAAGGACTGGAAGCGCTCCTGGCCGGCCGTATCCCAAAGCTGCTCATTATTAGCCGCCGCTCTTGGACAACTCTGCTAGCATATTATAAGGTAGTCTTCTCGTACCTGCATCGTGACTTGTCGGTCGTCGACCAGAACCTCTCGCGTTAGGAAATCGGCACCAATGGTAGCTTTGTAGCTGGCACTGAATTTCTTGTTGACCTATCGTGTATAGAACATCAGTTTTGGGATGTCTGGGGGTCGGAAAAGAGGAGCCGCAGTGAAGGACTCTCGTAGCGACGATCGCAACATACATATTGGTTCATCAAGCTCGTCTTGCCTACACCGCTATCGCCGAGTATAATAACCTAAATATGCGGAGTGTCAGCCGACGGGAACATGTTGAACAAGCCGATACTTATTGTTGGGTAGTATTCGCTATACCTTCAAGAGGACCTTCTTCCTAGAAGCCATGATGAGGTCAAGGCGAGCTACTGGTGTCGTAGATTGTTCTAGAGTTAATAAGCTCTTGGGAGCTTGATAAAAGGGATCGATTGATCAACTCGATTATATGCGCTGCCTTGAAAAACTGGGTTCAGAAGAAGGGTAACTGAGCTTGTGCGACAAGTTACTGGTGACTCGTAGCTGTTGGGGTGTGTTGTTGATATGTAGTTGTAGTGGTACTTGTTTGAAGGCTGCAGCGCCGATGGATTGGACTGGGTTGGATTAAGTGCTGGTCGGACCTTCGCCGATACCAATCTGATACAAGGAGCTGATAAGGCGCTGTAGCAGCGGACCGAGCTTAGTTGCTTTCAGCGGGCACAAGACCAATTATAGTGGCTGGGGGGGCAGCCACATCTCCCCTCCAATGCCTTGAAGCCACATGCATGCTCATTAAAAACCAGACAGTCAGAGCAGCTGTTCATTTTAAGTGAACGTCGTCTGTTTCATTAATCACTTAAACTCACAGTCCGATGGTACTACCGTCTTACCAATGGATATGCTGAATTTAGTAAGAATAAGGTTGGGATATCATGTATTATTATAGGATATGATTGCTATCCAGCGTATGTACATGAAAAGCCGGATCGGATTAGAGAGCTATTATCGACCCAGAGCATCACCGGAGATTCAATGATCGGCTCTACGGAATATCGATATGATCGACCGTACACCAGAAAACCCTCTACCGTATTTTCAACATGATTAAAAATGATGAATGCCAATCAGGACCCCGCAAGTGCTAGGGAGAGCTTCTCGGTGAGAGCCATATAATGATGTCATATTTCATCATGGCAATATATGGCATCACCGTTATGAATGCTTTGACAAGTGTAGAGCTTCTTATGGCATTGAATTGTTTTCGCCTACAAAAGCTTACCTTCTATTCTTTAATAAACCATTTCGTTACTAGAAGAAGCATTATTATCTTATCATCGCTCAATCACCATGGTAGCTATTCGTATCAGCAACTCATTGAACGCCTTGCGGCCAACCTGCGTTCGCGTTCCTCCTCAAGCTTACCGCGCTTTTGCCACAAGCCCTCGCTTCTATTCGCAGCAAGGTTGTGGCGACGGAAAGGGAGACCCGAAAGCAGAGAACCCCCAGAGCCAACCATCGTCAAGTAATGCGCAGCAAGCATCCGAACACCCTGGTCCAAGTCCACCCGACGTGGGCAAGGGAACCGGAGGCGGACCTACCAAAGCCGGGCTTCACGAGAGCATGAACAGTGCCGCCGCTCGCGAATCAGGCCAAAAGTCCCCCGAGGACGCCAGCGCGCAGTCTGGCGGATCCAGGTCCAAAGAGGCCACGGAGACGGGGAGCAGCCCTACTGGGGGCAGCATCGCCAATGCTGCGAGCCAGAGCGGAGGTGAGGCACTGAAAGGACCTCAGGGTGAGGGCAGCCCCAAGCCCAAGATCCACAACCAGTCCATCCCTGGGGTCAAGCCGGGCTTGAGTGACGAGCAGAAGCAGGAAGTCGAAAGGCACAATAAGGACTTCGAGAAGCGGCACGATCGGGCGGCGCCCGCTTCGGAGGACAAGGTCGATCCTAAATTCTGGAAGGGGACGTGAGTACTGCGTGCTGCTGTTTAGTGTTTGATTTGTGCTATGTTGTTATTGGTTATTGCGGCGTCTTGATATAATGCTGTATACTGACAGATCATGGGCATAGTGGCGGTCTTAAACAAGGGGATACTACTGGGATAATCGATTGGAATGCGTAGTTGAATTGCTAGGTTATGTTAGTTGCCATGTTAGACTGGAAGGCAACTTGATGCGTAACGTATGGGGTGTACAATCATTGTATCAATAAATGAATTCGAACTCATCGATACGTAGGTACGACTTCAAAGGCTACTAGGCGTTCAAAGTTAGATGCTGGAAATATGACGTGTATCGAATTTTAGACAATTGAATTTAAGGTTAAAATGAGATGAAAAGGAACTCGGCTTCTGGCCCGAGCTTTCCCAGCTAGCCGGCTCCAACCAATTTAAAAAGGACCATGATTGGGATGGAGCTCACTTAGCTCTTTCAACACTTATAGTATTTGTTTGTATTGAGTACCGCGATCCGAGTGATTTGGGATTGGCTCTGATGCGATTCCATGGATAGCGAAGCACTAACGAGACAGAGATTCGATGGCGGATGAGGATCTCTTGAGCAGGATTCACGGTTTGGAGGACTTGGATCTAGCAGCGCTTCTCTGTCTTATCAGCCGCGAGCACTGCATTGTCAGTACGGAGCCGGACGAGCTCGACAATTTAGTCGAAGAGCTACGACTCGTTGCGTCACAGACTTTCAGTCTTCAGTCCGCCGTCGTAGACTGCACACCGCATACCACGCTCGACGACCTCGCCATAGCCATCCAGCTGCGTCCCCCGACTCCACAGCCGCACCTGCAACCCCGTTCTCCAGGCCCTCGCTCCCCGTCCGTCTCTCCCCTACGCCGCCGCGGAACTGAATCGTCGCACTTCCATGGCTACAGTGCTAGTACGACGGAAAAGCAATACCCGACGACGACAGCGACAACACCACCGCAGATCGCGAACGTAATTCTAGCCAAAAACCTCGATCGCGCCCCCAAGGACGTGCAGATCCAGTGTCTCGAACTACTCCGCACCCGGCGAATCCTAACGCGTACCAGCGTGCAGACGGCGCCTAAACAGTTCCTATTCGTGGCCGTGCTAGAGACCGGCGGTGCGGCACGGCTTGTCTCGCATCTAAACGATCTATTCTACGTCTCGCACTGGCACGATCCCGAGGACGGCTTCGCGCATCTGGAAGAGCAGGCCGATGACAGAGCTGCTGGGTTTGGGGGGAGAAAAGGAGGAGGAGAGACGGCCAGTCTAGATAGCGCCTCGAGCGTAGTCCGCCGGAGCTTCGCCGACTCCACGACCACGACCGCGCCGCAGCCGAGCCGAAGCCGTAGCACGAACACTTTTAAAGGGGGAGGAGACCAGGCAACCGCGGACGATGGCTCTAGCCTTGCTCCGAGCTCAACCTCGTCCGTTTTCCCGTCCATCAGCGAATCCGACATCGCGTCCCTGGCTCTGCTGGCCCGGCAAGTAAACATGGATGTCGAGGTGTTGCGGTACCTGATGAATCTCATATCCTTCCTACGCATGCATAGGGCGGTCGCTCCTGGAGGTGGTGGCGTCACACCCCAAGCCACGAAACACTTCGAACAGCTGTCAAAGTGCCTCGGCGCGCTGCATGGCCTCGATTACGTCACACCCTCACTGGTTGGGCTCGCTGTGAAGAAGGTATATCCACATCGGATAAGGATAGTAACGCCTGAACGGGAGAGGAGTATGCAGTGGGGTAGCGACCTTGCCGCTGTCGAGGCTTTGCTCGAAGGAATGAACGCGGAGTATGTGATAGAGGATGTATTATCCATGGTTGAGGCACCATTATGAATTCTGACGCCCCAGATTATAGATCACATATCACACAGTAATAACCATAATCATAGAAGAAAGTCAAGTTTCGGTAAAGGTCTCAAGGTTAACCGTGTCCTGATGTTTCATCCGTGAATTTGTGTACATTTCGGCTTCTAAGGCTTCTACGCTTCTGAATGGAAGACGAATGCTAGAGCCGTGCTTCCACACATTTACAATCATGATCCTGAACGCCCAGCCTCTCATTGGGCTTCTTTTCACCTATCGATGTTCCGCGCCTTCCTCATTAGGTAGCTAGTATTCTAAAGTCTTCTATACCATGCTCTTGATCTCATCAAGGGGACATGTAATGTAATTAATAGGTCTGGCTGACCCTGCAGGACCAGCCGGAGTTTTTGGATAGTAGGGGAAGACTAGACGTGAATTAGCATTTATGCAAATCCAGAAGAATAAAATAAAGGGGATGGCTTACCTGGCTCCCAAACACCAACCCAACTCATTGCCCTTGATCTTCTTGGCAATCTTGACCTCTCTGTCGATGGGCATTTCGTAACCAGTGTGCAGAAGGCCCATCATGAAGTTGAGGTCCAAGCAGTACTCGCCACGGTCGCGCAGCTCCTCAAGCGCATCCGGGACGTTGGCGAACACGTCCCAGGACTCCTCGCCTCCGCACACGGCGTGCGCGAGGTCGTGGAGCTCGCGCAGGGTGAACGAGTCGGGCATGCCCAGGGGCTTGGTGCGGTCGTAGAAGAACGAGAAGATGTAGACGTCCTCGGTGGCGAAGGTCTTGGCTAACGAGGGCTGGTGAACGCCGTTGAAGGAGCAGGGCGCGAGCTTGCATTCAGCATCCTTGTATAGGATTCGCTCGGCCAGGGCGCGGCATTGGGCCGGAGCTGGGGTCGAAGGACCGGTCACGTTAAGTTCCAGTTCTCCGGTGCCCAGGGGGCTGTTCTCGCCGAGCTTGACCTTGATGGTATCGGTCTGGCCAGCGTTGATGCAAGGGTGGTTGAGAATAGGCTTCTTCAAGAAGTTCTTGTTCTTCTCCTTGGCATAGATGTCGTGGAGTAGGGTCAAGTGGATAGAGTTTCGAGCAGCCATCAAACCATAGCCAAGGTGAGAGTGTTGGTAAAGCTCAAACTTTCGTCCACCGAAGTCTAGATCGTACTTGTGATCACCCTCTGCCAGTTTCTCGGGCATCCCACCGTGAGCGCTTCCTTTAAAAGTAGGCTCAAAGACGATCTGAGTGGAACCACCACCAAGGTCGAAGATAGCCGCAGTCGGGCTCTGCTCAGGGCCGCCAATCTTGCCGAGGAGATAGTTGGTGGTAATCCAAGCGTACACACCCTCGTCGGAACCGTCCATAATTGCGACACCGTTCTCTTCCTTTGAGACGACGGGGAAAGGGTAGTCCTTCTCAAGGTGGGTACGAACAGCCTCCAGGATTCGGTCACTAGCCTCCGGGCCGATCATTCGCAAACCAGCGGTCGCCTTTACGGCAACCGGGCTGCAACCCTTCAACTTGTCGGGAACGGTTTTCATTGCGACTTCCATGAGGTCGTCCAAGGTCTTCGCAGCGGCAATAGGGTCGTCCTTATACTTGCTCAAACCACCAACGCTCTTCTCAGTCATCTTGAACTCTTCCTTCTCGAGCTCCGGGGTCGGTCCGCAGTTGTTAAACTTGTAAACGTGAATGCGTGATCCAGTGCTACCAGCGTCTATCATGAGGACATATTGCACGATCGGTTTATCTTTGGAATACGACTTCGCGCATCTCTCGGTTCCGTATGACGAATCGGACGGGACTTGACCGCCAGAATGCGATACTGCCGCATCTCAATTAGATGCTAATTCTAAGGGTGTGGCATAATTACTGCGTAATGTTAAACTTACCATGACCCTTATAGATATCCACACCTTTCGGCGAAAAGTAGTAGAACAGGAACACCATGAAGACAACGATGGCCGTGGTCTTCAGCCATCGCGTCTTCTGGGCCTGGTTCATGGTTGCGGCTTGTAGCTTCTCCACGATGCCGGGTTCTCGGTGTCCCGAGTCGTAACGCGCAGGTTTCTCGTGAGGGTCGTGTCGGACTTGCTTCGTAGGCAATGAAACTGATGTTCTCCTCATAACCTTCAAATGCGATGCATCCCCAAGCGGATCGGGGAACCTGGAAGGGCGAAAAGGAGAAGAAAGGGAAAGGAAGAAAAGAAAGAGAAAGGATAGAACGAGCGATCAGAACATTCGGAACAACGATATTTTAAAAGTCTAATCCAAGTAAAAACGAGGATCAATTCCGGATAGGGGCGTCGTGCTAAATAGGATAATGTTGAAAAAAGGGGGAGGCGAACACGAACGCAAGGCAACTTGTTCAAAATGCCAAATGCCAATCTCGAAGATTTTCCCTCCAATTTCAACGGTTCAAAGTTCCTTATCCTGACCCCTGAATTCTGAATTACCTGGAATTTAGTTGGCCTTTACGGTTTTACGCGACTCCCAGTGGCAGAGTGGTGGCGTACGTGGACCTTCGGTGGGTCGGCAATTGCCCATGGACTCCCTTGTTCCCTGAGTACATATACGGTACACAAGCCCCGAGGAACACAGCCACAGTGAATGAAATCAGCCGCATTCATGGATTGAACTCCGTAGGTACGTACCTTCCATTGCTAGAAGGTACGTTATACAGGCAGCTTAACAATTGCGATGACCTTCTGACGTACAGGTTGTTGCCTCTTGCTACAACTTCATAGTTCCCTCCTTTGAATCACTTTGAATTTCAATGCATTGTTGACAACGGCACTCGCAAAGGTTCATTTTCTCCTTGTTTTTAAAGAAATAGATACAATAATATCACGACTCTTCGTTTCATATACCGCTAGGTACATCTTACTTCGGGACTTGGCGATAACCCGGACTTGCAACAACTTGAATTCGATAGTGATATCGACCACCGGTCTCACTCATTTCTGGAGGAACACTCGCGATGGATGTCCACCTCCTTGTCTATGACCTATCAAATGGTCTAGCCAAGCAGCTATCTCTTGGGCTGCTAGGCTTTCAGCTTGACGCTATTTATCACACTTCTATTGAATTTCAAGGCATGGAGTATGTCTACGACGGTGGCATTAATGTAATCCGACCCGGCACTTCACATCTAGGGCCGCCCTTAGAACGAATACATCTCGGACAGACTCAACTACCCATGGAGGTAATCAAGGAATATCTTGATTCGCTTAGAGAGATATATACACCTCAAGTAAGTTAGTAAGGCCCATGTAAGTATGCTTTCCATACTGACCTCATAGGCATATGACCTGTTTCGACACAATTGCAACAACTTCAGCAACGACTTTGCAATGTTCTTGCTAGGAAAAGGAATACCAAGTCACATCGCAAACATGCCTCAGGCTGTACTAGACTCACCATTTGGCAGGATGCTGCAGCCTCAACTTACGCGAATGGTTGAGGAGAGGAAGGCTCAGCAAGGGGGCCTGCTTGGTATCCAAAGCAATGGTCAACCGCTCACCAACGGTACCGCCTCAACGGGCGGCCATCGAAATCCGAGTGTGCGGATTGTCAACAACCTCACAGAGCTGGAACAAACACTGGATGCTGCCAGGAATCATTGCGCCATTGTGTTCTTCACTATGGCATCCTGCGGTCCCTGTAAAGCACTATATCCTCTGTATGACAGCTTAGCGGCTGAGCATGGGGACAAAGTTACCTTGATCAAGGTTGATACTTCCATGGCTTTCGACGTAGCACGGAAGTACTCCATCACAGCAACGCCTACCTTCATAACCTTCGTCCGCGGCAAACAAGAAGAACGATGGATGGGTGCGGATCCAGCTCGACTTAAGGGAACTGTGAGCCTCCTGGCTCAAATGTCAGGTCCAAATCATCCGCACCGACTTCTCAAGACACGCAATTTTGCCAGTGTAGAGCTGAAACCAATGCTATACGAAAAGATTCCTCCGTTTCACAAGCTCCTAGATAAGTTAGGACCGACGGCTGACGAGCCCTCAGTTCAAGGCGTGAAGCAATTTATCGAGCTCAGGTCAAAAGAAGGGCCCGCGGAGGCTCCACTACCAGATTTGCAGGCATTTTCAAACTTTCTACGCTCCTCCGTTAATAACTTGCCTAGGGAGGTTCTATTCGCGGCCGTAGATCTTTTCCGCTGTGCTTTGGTAGACCCACGGCTCAGTGGCTATTTCGCGGAAGAACAAGGTCATGAGACGGTTATTGCCCTTCTCGATGCCGTGAATAAGCAACCGGATTGTCCTTACGCTCTGCGGTTGGTTACATTGCACATGGCCTGCAATCTCTTCTCAAGTCACCTCTACGCGACCCAGATCCTAGAACACCCGCAATTGCGGAGCGCTATCACTCAGCTTATTTCTTCAAGCTTCCTCGACGACAGCCACAGCAACATCAGAGTCGCCGCGGCATTGCTACTATTCAACGTTGCCATTGCGAACTCCCAAAGAAGGCTGGAATCGGGCGACGCTCTCCCGGAGGAAGACCAGGTCGAGCTGGCAGCGTCAGTATTAGAAGCTATATCACAGGAAGATAAGTCCAAAGAAGCACTTGGCGGAATGCTATTAGCGCTGGGATTTCTAGTCTATTGCATGCCAATGGACGGGGAGCTAATAGACCTTTTAAGATCAATGGATGCGCAGGGGATTGTGCTGGCAAAGAAGAAGCAGTTGCCAGGTGATTCTCTCGTCGATGAGGTTGGGAACGAGCTTTTGGGGAAGGGGCTAGCTAGACCATAGACTTGCTGTGTAACAAACACATGCATTGGGTTTAAAGCGCATTGTTTCTTGGTCGAAGTAGACTTAAACATGATTTACAGAGGCGTTGGTGTGGCAATTGGGGTAAACAGAGAAGTAGATTTTGCTTTTTCTAGTTGTACGACGGAAGAGGACGTAATAGAATACACTAACAATCACAAACCTTACAAATTTCACAGCTGAATGCTACGAAGGATCACGAATTGTACTGTGCACATTCTCACTTATCCAATTCTTCAACATTTGAGAACTTCTTCCAATTACAACCCCTCCATGAAATTGCGAACCGCATGTCGCAAATCGCGGGGCAATCGCGTTGCCAATTGATATTAATTGGCACGGCTGCAATTTCCAATTGAGACCTACCCCGCTGCCCCGGCAACCGTGCCCACTGTATGCTAGAAGTAAATAAAGCCCACGACGACCCACATTCCCCGTCATGCAAATGCCAGTATACGGCATTCCACACTTGTACTATCACCACCAGTGCCGCACTAAAGACCTCATTGACGATATTTGCAAGACATTGACCGGAATGCTGGACCCCCGCCTTATGCCACTGCCAAATATGAGGGCCATACACTCCTCTGCTTCAACACCTTCCTTGCGCTCTCGCGATGGAACCTTACCGCTGCACATGAGGATGGATACTGGGGGAAACGTTAGGGTGGTCGTGCGAGTTCGGGCATTCTTGCCCAGAGGTACGATTCTCAATTATCTTCACTACTCTATTCGATTGATGGTAACTGACATGGGGTATTAGAAATCGAACGGGGCGCAGAATGCCTGATTAGCATGGACCCGATCACTCAGATGACCACGCTCCATGTGCCGAACGACAGCGATCCCGCGAATGCGAAAGCGAAGTCCCGCAAGGTTATCGAAGAGAAATCATTCACGTTTGACAATTCCTTTTGGAGCCACGACACGAGGGACGGACACTATGCCCATCAAGAGGATGTATACAACAGCTTGGGAGAGGAATTCCTCGACCACAACTTCGAGGGCTACCACACTTGCATCTTTGCCTACGGTCAAACCGGTTCCGGAAAGTCTTATACCATGATGGGCACGCCCGACCAGCCGGGTCTCATCCCACGCACCTGCGAAGATCTGTTCCAGCGGATTGAGGCCGCGCAAAACGAAACCCCAAATATATCGTACCATGTGCGCGCCTCCTACTTCGAAGTCTACAACGAGCATGTGCGCGACTTGCTCGTCCCCGTGTCACCAAACCAGCCGCCCTACTACCTGAAGATCCGCGAGTCGCCGACCGAGGGTCCATACGTGAAGGACCTGACCGAGGTGCCGGTGCGCAGCCTAAACGAGATCCTCCGCTACATGACGGCCGGAGACAGGAGCCGCACGACGGCTAGCACCAAGATGAACGACACGAGTAGTCGAAGCCACGCCGTGTTTACGATTATGCTGAAGCAGATTCACCACGATATGGAGACGGACGAGACCACGGAGCGCAGCTCGCGCATTCGTCTAGTCGACTTAGCGGGCAGCGAGCGGGCTAAGTCAACCGAGGCAACCGGCGCACGACTCCGCGAGGGCAGCAACATCAACAAATCTCTAACGACGCTCGGCCGAGTGATAGCAGCGCTCGCCGACCCGAAGCAGCAGCGCCCTGGGAAGCGGAGCAGGGACATTGTGCCGTACCGAGACTCGATCTTGACGTGGCTTTTAAAGGACTCGCTTGGGGGCAACAGCAAGACGGCCATGATCGCATGTATCTCACCATCGGACTACGAAGAGACTTTGTCTACGCTACGATACGCAGACCAAGCCAAGCGAATCCGCACGCGCGCCGTGGTCAACCAGGATCATATCAGCACAGCAGAGCGGGACGCGCAAATCGAGGCTATGGCAGAGGAAATCCGTTTATTGCAGTTATCTGTTTCGGACTCGCGGCGCAGGGAGAAGGAGACTAAGGAGAGCGAGGAGCGCCTAGAGGAGTACCAGAACCGCGTCGCGGCCATGCAGCGCATGATGGAGGAGCGTAGCCTGGTGGCCGAGGGCAAGATTCGCAGTCTGCAGACTGAGAACGAGGCTTTGAGACTGCACCTCAAGCTTGCGCTTGATAGTCTGAAGAATCCGATTCCGGAGGTGGTTGTTAAGGAGAACCAGTCGGATGAAGTGGTGGATAAGGAGAACGCGAAGGCGGATGAAGGAAAGGGACAGAGTAGGCGACAAAGCCTTGTTGACGAGGCGTACTATGGAGAAGATGATGGGTATGAGTCCGAGGTCTACGAGGAGAAGGCAAACGATGTGCAAGACTACATGCACGAACTCCTAGAAGACCTAGCTCTATTCAGAAGGAAGATCAGCGACGATAAGGGCCGGTTCTTGGATGACGGCTCTCGACATCCTCTCGGGGTCCGAGTCAACATTTAGATCTCGGGGAAGGTCGGGTTTTACGCTGTTGGTGAGGTTCATTAACCCTATTTCCATATTCTAAGGCAAGGTGTCTGGAGTACTGGTCGTACAACAATAAAATGAACTTGATTGGCGTTACTTGATTGGAATAGGGGTTATAATACATTGGTCTAAGCTGTAGTCCGTAGATTAGGAATACAGAATGAAATAAGTAACTTACCAGCTCAGAAGATGCCGTGATCCAAGTGTATATATCGTATAAGTTCTTCAATATTAAAAGAATTAAGCTACTTTTGTCGCTTGATTACCGAGAGTGCGGACCAAGGATGTCAAAGGGTAAAGCGGTCCGCTGAATTCCATATCATACCTTCGAGGATTGATTAGGTAAGTAATGAGACAGAACACCATCGAAGGAGATAATTAAGTGCCTCACCAGTAGTTGACTGCAACACAGATCCCTTCCTCGGAACAAGACTGTGAGACTTTGTGGTACCTGGAGAGTTAGCTTGTAAGTTGAGAGACGAGGGACTTGCGCAGTTATTAGCACTCACCACATAGCTGGTAGATAGAACATATCGCCTGGTTGGAGTGTTACTCTTAACGGCCTCGCAAGGTGTGAATATTTGGTAGCTCGCGTCGTCGGATCGTCTGGATCCCAGATAGCGAATGGGACTTTATCGCCATCTTCTTTTTGTAAATGAAGACCATTTTCTGTTCGTAGGTAGGAGGCAGGCGGTAGTTCCTGCTCATTCACGCATGGCTGACAGAGGGCGGGTAGGAGTACAAAATGCTTACGCCCAGCGATTTGTACGTACACATTCTCATAGTTATCGCGGTGCAAAGCTGTTACTGATTTGGAGCTACCGATCCACATATTGATGGCGTCAGGATTTTTCTGAAGTGCAATACGCGCGAAGGGGATCGACGGTGGAACCTGCGAATAGAGAAAGGAATATTCATGCCGTAGATTGTCGTTCTGGGTCTGCGCATATCTAACTTCCCCTTGGGTCTCAGGTGAAGAATGGCTACCCTTTTCCTGTGCCGTCAAGTAGTCGAGGAACTCCTCGAAAACCTGGTCCTCCTCGTATGGTTTAGCAAAAACTAAACCATGCTCACCCTCCATGACTGTAGGGGCGTCAGCATTGCCGGACGGCGTCACGGCAACGTTGACACGATGCCCCGCAAGCGACTCCCTGAGATAGGCAGCAGTCCAGCGCCTCGTGGCCTGCCAGTCTCTAGCACCGCCACGCACAACAAAAGGCGTGTTCCTTGCCACATACCGCATAAACTCCAACGGGCTCGGCTCTTCGTCCAACTCCTCGACCACGCCGGCATTCAGTTCGTTGAAACTGGTGATCAGCTCCACAATGGGATCTTCACTCGAACCCTCCATATTTTCCCAACTAGTCGGTCCTCTTGTTACAGGGATCCAGGTATAAGTAGCTTCGGTGGTAATGCTCAGTCGCACCTTTGCCGAAAGCAGTGATAGTTATTTGGAGTAAGTCGTACGATCTAGAGAATAAGAGATATAATATCAAGGAAGGATGCGCCTTCTAGACGAATTCAGCCCTACAGACTTTTCTCAGATCGGATCTAGCGTAACTTTGTGGGATGATTTTTACTTTAGCATCCCCGGAGATCTGGGTTTAGCAGATCTCATTAGGAAAGCCCTTGCCTAATCTGCCCCTGATGCACCAATTACCGTACGCCAATCGAAGGCATCGCGAGAGAAAATGAGCTGATTCTCACTTGACCAACCCCGCCTTCTATGTCGGTCATCACTATGATGGAGTTCGTTTCTTATTAGGTAGCAATATAAGCGGTCAGTTAACATTCATTATGGGTCGATAAGAAATGACAGAATTCTATAAATATATAAAAGCCCAACGAACTTCCCAGGCCACCATATATTCACTATATATTCCTCACGATCTTCGCCGGGCTTGAATTTGCACTTCCTCTTACTTTCATTTTGTATTGTTTTATGCGCCATGCGTTTCGATTTACATTACTACCTACGTAATATAAAGTCACGCTGAACAGCTTCACTTACTACCTTGGAACGACGACACGTTGTGCTATTATGAAGGATGTTGTGGATCATTTCTTTCAGGTCGAATTTATTGTCGGGAAGTGTCTGTTGTGACAGTTCATCCAACGATGCGATGCGTTGTCAAGCATATCAGAATCATGTTGGATCGATGATGAAAAGGTGAAGGGAGCCAAGCTGCAACGGATCTCATAGAATGGCAGATATCACTGCCTAGATGCCCAGATGCTAGGTGGGTGAGGGGTAGAGGTGGAGCGGGAAATACCTCTATGGAGGAGGGCTACGTATGCAAGAGCTGGAGGGGCTAGAGGGGCTACAGCAACTTTTGGACTAGCAGGGAATAGGTAACTCACCCGGTTGCCCGCGAGTCCCGCTAATCCGCCCCGCCGGCGCACACCCAAGTCCAACTTAGTTCATGTTGGCATTTACGATGGATCTTGGAAGTCGCATAGTCTGGAAACCTTCTTAGGAATTCTATATACAATACGTAAGGCGAACTGGTAAGTTACTAACCTACAAGCTACCTTGCGCCTGGAAATCCTTTCAATTGTGCCCGACAGATCGACCCAATCTTTTCCAGCATCTACCCGATTACGCAAACCAGACCGGCCTGCTTGACTCGGTCAAGTTAAGTGCGAGACAGTAGAAAAGCACTTAACACGGGCGGCGTCGCTCTAGTCTTCTTCTAGCATCTCTCTATTGGCATTTTCACTAATCAATTCCCGGTTATGAAATACGAAGGTCGAAATAGCGTCCCTATGCCCGATTTTCCTCCTTTCAACCTGATCCTACTTTTTTTGTCGAATAACTACCTGTCTCGGTTTCCCGTTTTGAGACTTATTATTTAGATTTCGGCACGACCATGTTTACTCCAATAGCTACCTAAAACTTGACTGAATACCTGAGTATACGTACATCAACGTCGAGTTCGTTCGAATTATTGCCTCTTCTTCGCATGTGATACTTCGAGAGTATAATGCGCCCCTCCTGTGACCTTACGAAAGGCCACTTGCCTCTCATCCTTCTGGCGCGCCGTGTTATCGTGGGCTCGCGAGCTGATGCTTGCCTGCTCCGTGTATGAAGGATGATCTGGTACCTTCTCTATTTCTTTAGAGGGTACGTTGTGCTTAACCCCGCCTGTTCGTATCTCTATAGTTTAATTGACGTTGCAATTCAAGGACTACCGAACCTCCTGTACTAGATGAGTCGAATTGGCTACGCCGCGCCTTCGCGCGCTACGGAAGATACGCCGCAAGTCATGTCATAACCACCTTGTTGGTCTCTGTCGCCGTTGCCGCCGTCCTCATATACCCCTTCCCGTTCCTCTACACAACCGATTTCACCAATGGCGCGTCCATTCTCCCCGAATATGCCTGGACCGATACCCTTCCTCTGGATGACAAGAATAAAGTTGAGCCCGACGTTATTATGCGCTCAATATGGGTACATGGCAGCTATTTCCAGGCCCTCAATAAAACTGTCCTGCTTAGCGCTCTGGAGCTACAAGATGAACTCCTTGGCCCCACTGTCAACTTCAACCCGCACCGCCAGACCACTGACGGGGTCGATATGCCTAACGGTACGATTACAGATCTCACACCGGACCAGCGTGATGCCTACCATGTTGTTACTGGCCTGACAAACGAAACGTGGTTCTTTCAGTCACCGCTTCAATATTGGTCGTGCTCTTCTGAGAGCATAGAATTAGACGATGATATCATTGCGACAGCAAACAAGAGGAAGACCCAACCAACGTCCGTCAATGTAACCCTGAGACATTCAACCGTCTTTAGTGGAAAACGCTTCCAAGATCGACGACTCGTTGCTGCCGATGCCCTCGTCATTACTCTTATCCACCATCGAGACTCTCCGGTAGGTCGTCTATGGCAGGAGAGGACCGAGGCCCTTAAATCGAGGATGACCGATAATTGGGATATCTTTGAGTATGCTCCAAACGGAAAGACCAGTGAACTATATGAGTTTCAATTTCGACCTTTGTCGTCTCAGGATGTCTTACTTTTGGGACTAGCCTATACGCTCGTTATCATTTACTTCTGGTTATGCCTGTCGAAATTACGCGCTGTTAAGTCGAGGGTGGGACTGATGGTTACGGTTATCGCTCAGATCTTTCTCGCTATCTTTTCGAGCTTTACCTTATGCGCCATACTCAAAATCGATCTATCAAGGATCCCACGGTTAGGATATCCCGTAGTCATTTTTTGCATGAGCCTTGAAAACATATTTCGGCTCATTAACGCTGTCATTCTCACGCCGTCCGAGGATAATACGAGCGAAAGGGTTAGCCAGGCCTTGGGTGAGACAGGTTACATTGCACTCTTTAGTGTGACTCAAAATCTCGTCATCTTATACGTCCTCTCAAAACTTGTGTCTCCAGGTGTTGCCGCGTTCTGCAACTTCGCGGCGATCGCGTTGATATTTGACTTCTTCTACCTGTTAACATTTTTCCTTTCGGTACTTAGCGTTGATGTTCGGCGAACTGAGCTCAGTGATGCACTCGCAAAGGCGTCAATTCGATCCCATCGTTCCCCTTCTGAGGCGCAGTCACAGCAAACATGGATAGATGCGATGTTACAAGGTCGGATTGCTATGTCCACGCGTATTGCTGGAACCATTGTTATGGTTGGCTTCGTTCTCATTGCTCAATGGCACTTTTTTGAGAATGAAAGCGTGCTTAAGACGCTGGGTCGCATCTCTTCAAAGCATAAAGATCTGTCCCTATCTTCGCCTCTGACTGAAGTTCATCAAGGTAGGAGTCCAGCCTCATGGCTAGAGCTCCAAGATCATGAGACAGCTCGAGAACTCATCCATATTATCAAACCTGATGCGCATAGCTATATCGCAAGAGTCTTCCATCCTACAATATTCGTTCTTAAAGGATCAGACCGAAATCTCACCGCCAATGAGCCATGGTTTCCACCGGCAGTTTACGATTTTTGGCGCCATCAATCAGTCCCCTTTGTAGTAACTATATTGGTCATTGCAGCCGCAGTTCGTTTATTAATGAATTATTTGCTGTGGGACGAATTGGTGGACTCTGGCAGAACTGGTGGTTCGGATGGTGATTCCCTACTTTCTGTGAAGACTTTGAGCAGCGGCCATACTCTAGACGTCGCCCTACTGTCAGCTTGCTCCGATGGCCACCTTGTGTCCGTAGGACTCGACCGAGTCGTCCGAGTGTGGGATATCAAGGCTGGTGGTAACAGCTACATTCTGGGCGAACACGAAGACTCTTCCATGATACCGTTTCCAGTCCTTGCAATGTGTATTGACGAAGAGTCTCATTGGTTAGCCCTGTTAACAGCAGATAAGGTCTTACTGTGGAATCTCGTGGAGTTACGATGGGGTCCCATGATAAGGGTCGAGTCGGATCGACATAAGCCGGAAGCTTTCTTCTTCGTCCCTGATGATTCTATCGTTATTCCACCTTTACTGCTGATTCGGCGGGACGGCGTCATCACAGAGCTGAGGACCGATCATGCAGGATCCAATAGCTTCGCGCTCACTAGAGAAAGTATAATTGTCTCTGTAGGCTATCTTACGGAAAAGGGTGAGTAGATTCCGGATTCCCTGTATAATGTGCTTGCTGATACTGACGAATGCGAAGGATTTCCCGCCCAAGTTATCGCCTCAACTCGTGAGGGTCAAGTGCGAATTGCCACTCAAGAAGTTACTGGTTGGAGCTCCGAAGTGATGAATATTAGCAATCTGAAGCCACGTGAGCTTGTCTCAGTTCAGGCTTTACCGGATTTGGGGTTCTTCCTTGTGATTCGATCCGAGACCGTGGATCTAGTTGATTCACAGACACTCAGAGCGATCTATACCTTCAGAGTCGATCCGATCCAACCAAAGAGCATGAAGTGCTTTCACTCAAGACCACGCCGGATGCGATGCGGTTCTGTTGCCCTGTGGAGCTTTACATTGGCCTATCTTCAAGCGTATACCCGAGACCTTATAATACAAACCTATAGCCCAGAGAATGAAGGAGAGTCGCTGTGTTTCTGTGACCCAGCCTCTCCCACAAGGAAAACCTGCTGTCCGTGGCAAAGAGCCAGAGAGTCGAAACGGACAATTAAGAATCCTGGTCTCTGGGATGCTTTACCTTCTGGGATTATGGTTGGGGTTAGAAGGAAAACATCCGACAAACCCCAAGTAGATACTCATCCAGATCACCAGCCTCTTCCACAATCGAATGGTCTTCGCCGCCGTCATCAAGCCCCTCAACCCGCGAACGGCCATGTTTCTCAAGATAATTGGGAGATATGGATGTTTTCCCATTTTGGCACAAAGGAGACGTGGGAGACTCGTCCGTTGTGTCCGAAGGTCGAGGATGATGGGCACCTTTTTGTCACTAACCTCGGGCCAATGGTTCGGATAGGCCGTGCTAGTTTAGCGGTAGGACTCAGCAACGTAATCAAGGTTATTATGGTTGGAAATGAGCGCTTCGAGACAGGAGATGACTCTCAACCTGGAGACGGAATGCCCGCGTTGGGAAGTCGTCGGCGTAAGGGGCCATCGGCTCTCCGCGGCAAATCCGCTCTTCATTGTCCTCACTGCTGAAGCGTGTCGAGACTCACGTTAGAGGCTTACGGTTTCATATAGTTCAACAAATACATTACTTTCTGGCAGGGAAACGGATTATTAGGTTCGGATGAGGCACGACTGCATCATGGATATAGGTCGATGACCTGGCTGGTCAAGGTCTAACAGGGACGTATTCAACCAAGGGTTTAAAAGGTAGCGGCGTTTACTTTCGTTTTATAATCTTGGTAAATAGAACCGGATTTGGACGGGGACGGTGTGAGTTTATACGGCACGACACGAAACTACAAAAAAGAAAGGGGTCATATTGCCATAATGGGCAGGCACGGGCGCTGGTTCCCAGGGAAAAGGTCTCGCTAATAGATCGGGATACTGGAAGGAGGATTCTTGTGATATCAGTTATGATTTCAGGGCACATAGCTCTCTCCTCTGAATGAGATACGGTCAACGGTATATAGTTGTGAATACCACCTTGAACTTTTTATTTTTAACGCCCTTTCTATTGTATGTTACGTGACTATTTCGCTCCCGGGATTTATTTCTAGCTATGCCTCTATCGTATACATTTGAGGATCAAAGCATCACACTGTCCCTTTTGTATGTTTCTTAACCCAACATATATATACTAGGTATCTTCCAGTCTGAAATATAAATCTCCGTAGAAAAATTCAGTCATAATTTCCCCGGGGACGTAAAACGTTCGGTATACATCTCACCCTGAGGATATATGGCTCTTAATTAAGATGTGCGACAGCAGGTATCAATGTCACTATTAACTATTGCCCTCGTGGGACGTAGTAGTGAATGTGTGAAAATCGGTCCGCCTAACCGACTTTTGTGCCGTCCAGTCCGAGCAAATCACCCCGGACCAGGTGAAGAAAATCCGCCAACACGCCAATAAACATGATTTCTCAAAATTTATCATACTTAGGCCCACTTATACCATATTTTAATAATTATAATTAGTAAATTATAACTTTACTTATTAATAATAATAACATAATATAACCCTTTTTACATTTAAAAATAATAATTTTTTTTAATTATTTATAAAAAATATTATATAATAAAAAAACTATTTAATTTACCTTATTATAAGCTTTAATTACTTATTATTTATAAATTAACATTATTATTACTATAAAAGCTAATCTTCTTATTAATTAATAAAAATAAATCTTAAAAAATAAAAATATATTTATATTAAAAAGTTATATTTTATTATTAATATATATAGGAAAATAAAGAAAAATCGCTTTATTTATATAAGCTAATAATATAAATTTAAGTAATATATATATAACATAATTATTAAAGATAAGTAATTTATATTATTCCTTTTATTATAACTTTTTTTTTATAAAAAATACTTATTTTATTTAATAATTTATAATTATATAATTAATTAAATTAATAAAAGTTATTATATATTTTTATTCCTTAATTATTTAACTAAACCATTAAACTTATACCTTTTTATTAAACTAAAAAATAAACCTATTAATAATCTTTAAACCATTTTAATAATATTAAGTTAAAAAAGAAATATAAAAATATATTAACAATATAAATTACATCCTAAAATATATTATCCCTTACCATAATATAACTTATTTTAATAAAATATTATAAATTTAAATCTTAAAAATAATAATATATAAAAAACTAATAAATTAGCTTTACTATTAACTTTATAACTAAATTAACTATTAAAAAAAATAAAGGTTAACTTTATAAAAACTTAAAAGCTAATAATATAAAACCTCTTATTAAATAATCTTATAATAAACTACTTAAAGCTTTTTAACCTAAATAATCTTATAAAAAACCTTTTAAAAATCCTTAACCTTAAATTAACAAAATAATTAATTAATCACTAACTATACACTAAATAAAATAAAACCAAATAATAAAAAGGAAATATAAGGAATAATAAATTATATAATAACTTTAATTTATTTATAAATTAAATCTTAAATCTTAAAATAAAAATATACTTTATTTAACTAATTTAAATAATTTATTTAGTAATAGAATAACTATTATTAAAGAAGTTTAAATTATAAAAAATATAAAAGGAATTAAAAATAACCTTTAATATATAAAAATATTAAAATATCCTTAAATTATTAAGTAATAAATAATAATTAATTAAAATAATATTAATTTATTAAAGTTAAAAACATTTAAACTAACTTTTTATATTATAACTTAATATATATTAAGGAATATAAATTTATTTTATATACACTATTATATTTAATAAATTCCTTAATTAATATTAAGATTTTAATTTAAAACCTAATATTTAATCCTTATATTTAAAAGAAATAACCTATTTTATTATAATATTATATATATTTTTTTTTCCTATTACTATTATTATATCTTTAATACTATAATCACTATTATTAATATTATTAATAAATAATAATAATAGGCTAGGTATTAAATTATTATTAAAATTATTTTAACAACAAATCTTCTAACCTTAACAAAATCTTTTATTATTAATAATATCCTTATTTTTTAACTTATTCATATTATAAATTAAATAAATTATTTCTTTTTAAGTAATATTAAAATATTAAGTATAATTCTTTATATTATAATTAAATCGTAACTATTTTTTACTTTTAAAGCTAGTTATTAATTTATCATTTTAAGCTTTAATTAAAAAAAGGATAAAAAGTTAAAATAAAAAATAAATAATTATTATAATAATAATTAATATATTTTTAAAATCTTCTAATTAACAAATAATAACTTTAATAAAATTAGTTTATACTTTAAAAATTTATAATATTAAGCTATAAAAGAAAAATTAAGTAAAATATATAAAAAAGAATTTATAAATAATATTATAAAATTTTTAACATTTATAATTATAATATAAACTTTCTTACTTAAAAAAATATTAAAATTATATATAAAATATATAAATTACCATTTTATATTCTCTTCTTTTTAACTTTAAGATTAAAATAAATTCCTTATAATTAAATATCTTATAAATATTAAAATAAAAAAATATTATATTATTTAATTTATTAATTTTAGATATTATTAATAAATTAAAAAAATATTAACTTATTTTATTATTAATAAATTAAAAATTAATAATTTTAAAGATAATATATATTTAATTAAAGTTATAAAAAGATTATAAGATTTAATAATTTTTATTATAATTATAAATAATTTTTATACTTATTTTAAATAAGATATAAAATTTTAAATATAAAATAAGATAAATATAAAAAAAGTATTAAAGAAAAGGTAATTTTCTATATAAGAATATTTAATAGCTAAAAATAAAAATAATAAAATAAGGTTTTATATAATAGTTAATTATAATTATATTAATTTAATAAATATTAAACTTATTTAAAAAATTTATATTAATATAAAAATAATAAGTTTTTTTATAAAAGATACTATTAAATAATTATAAAATAAATATTATAATTAATAAGTTTAAAAATAAGGTAAAGTAAATCTTAAGTTTAACATTTAAATAACTTAAAGTATCCATTTCTTCATTTTAAATTATACTATTTATAATTTATTTTTCATTAAATAAAATATTATTAGTTATAATATAATAGGTATAATAGATTAAATTATAATCTATATTTTTATTATTTAAAATAAAGAAATATAAAAGTAAATTATAAGTTTTAAAATATCTAAGATAATAAATATTAATACTAAATAAATAAGTTATAATTAAAATATTATCATCAATATCTTTAAAAAATAACATAACTAACCTAAATTTTAATTTTAAATTTAATATAATATTATATTATATTATATATAATATAAAAAGTATATAATTATATATTATATAATTAAAGGTAAAATAAACATTAAATTTAAAATAAGATATTTACTACTTAAAATAAGGCTTTTTAAAAATAAATCTATATATAGTATATTAAATATTAAATATATTTAAATAAAACCTATATTATTAAGATTATATAATTAAATACTTTTAAATAATATAAATTTTATTTAAATTATTCCTTTTAATTAGGAATTATTATAGTATAAACTATATATATATTTAATAAACAAAGGCTATACCACCTAACATATTATAAATTTATATATATATAATTAATAACATATTATAAATTTAATATTAATTAATAATAATAAATATATATAATTAAGATTTATATTTTATAAAATAATTAATTAAAATAATTTAATTTTAATAATATAAATTTTATTAAAATATATTACTTTTTAATTATAAAAGTTAATTAAAAAGGTAAATAATAGTTAAAGCCTTATATTATATAAAGTTAATATATAATCACCCCTTATTTTTCAAATCTAAAAATATAAAATATTATTAAATTTAATTTATATTATAACCTTAAATTAAATTAATAATATAAACTTACTCTTTTTAATATATTAAAAGCTTTTTAAATTTTAATTAAAATAAAAGTTAATAAATTATAATTTAATTACTTTAAACTTAAGTATTTTATTTTAAATATAAACTTACCCTATTTGGTAATATTTATTATATAACATTTTAAGTTTATATTTAACTTTTGTTATTTTATAATTAAAATATATGTTAATTATTCTTTTTTATTTATTTATCTTTTTTATAATATATATAAATAATTTATTAAAAATAGATTAAATAAATGATTTAATATAAGATTTTAGGAAAGGATTAGATTATTTATATAGCTTAGTTATTAAAAAGGTTAAAATTATTAAAAATTGGTTTTAATTAAATTTAGGTTAAATAAGTTATAAATCTTTGCTAACTAATAATAAAAATATATTAAAATTAAATTAAATAAAATATTTAATATTAGGATATATAAATAACTCACTAAAATCTAATATTAAATAATATTTAAGAATTTAATATAAAATTAACTAACTATAATTAAACTAAATTATAAATTTAATATTAGGGTATAAAATAAGTATTTAATTAAAGTTAAATTAAAAATATAATTTAAAATTTAAGTATATAAATATTTAATATTAATTTAAATATAAATATAATTTAAAATGTAAATTTATAAATAATTAATTAAAATTAAGGTTAGGTTAAACAAAGGCTTAATCTAAGCTAAGTTAAATAAGAGATTAATTATTATTAACTTAAAAGAGGAATTTATAATAATTAATAAACAATTAATTAAATTAAGTTTATATATTAAAACCAAAGCTAAGATTTATATATAATTTATTAAAATTAAATTATATATAAATTTAATTAAAAATATCTTTCTTTTTATTTTTTTATATCAATAAATTTAATAAATAAAAATATTAAAATCTTTATAATAATTAAAGGAATATTTATTCCTAAATAAATTTTTTAAGTTATAACCCATTTTTATCTTATCTTATTTTAATAATTTTATTTTAATTTATTTAATAATAAATAAATTAAATACCAATTAAATATAGAAAATTAATTATATTAATATAATAATATATATATAAGATAATAAAATAATAAGGAAAAGAATATTAAAATAAGAATAAAATAAAAAAAATATATTAAATTTAAATAAAAATTAAAATTTTTTAATTTATAATTATATTATTATATAACTTACCCATTTAAATAATCCATATAAGATTATTTTATTATAAAAAATGGAAAAAAAAATTAAAAATTACATATTATATTATATTATTATAAAGGTTTAATAAATTAAATTTATAAGTAAATAAAAAGGAATATATTAAAATATAAAAATAATATAACCTTATATATGATTTTAAATAAACACCTTATAATTGAAAAATACCTAATATAAATGTTGCTTTTAAAAATTTGGTTTATAAGAAAATGATTGTTATTTAATAAATAGTTATTTAAAAGTTAATATTATATTTTTATAATAGTTAATATTAATTATTAATCTTTAAATATAATATATAATAATAGCTATTATTAGATAATAGTTATTTTCTTATAAAACAAACTTTTAAAGGCAATATTTATATAAATATTAATAGAAGTTAATAAAGATAATTTAATTATTCTTTTAAAAATCAAAATAAAAATATAATTTTTTTATAATTTTTAATAATTTTTTTTTAACTTTTTCAAACTTTAATAAAGTTATTGTTAATTTAATAATTAATGGTTTTTATAACCCTACTATTAAAATATAATTATATAACATTAGGTTATATAATACACCTTACAAAGCTATTCTTACACTTAAACTTAAATATTATTAATTAATTTAAAATTAATTTTATTTATAATAAATTATATAATTAATTATATTTTATTATATATATGATAAACCTTATTCACCTAATATTTATAATTAATTTAAATTTATAATCTATTAATAAATATAACTTTTATAATTATAAGATTAAAAAAAAAAAGGAATATACTTATATAATCACTATAAAGTTTAATAATATAAGGTTAAAAATCTTAATCTAATAAAATTTATATCTTTTACCTTATTTTATTTTTATCTATAATATAGTAATTAATCTTATATTTTTTTATTATTTTTATTAAAATATAATTATAATTTAAAATTATAATATCCCTTTTTGCTTAAATATTAATTTCCCTTTAATACCTTATATTAAATTATAATA
Organism: Hypoxylon sp. CO27-5; assembly: GCA_002120305.1. Taxonomy (NCBI): domain Eukaryota; kingdom Fungi; phylum Ascomycota; class Sordariomycetes; order Xylariales; family Hypoxylaceae; genus Hypoxylon; species Hypoxylon sp. CO27-5. The sequence goes on along the minus strand of KZ112599.1, from coordinate 13,575 downwards.
GCTTATAATAAATATTATATTTATGAATTTTAATGCCATTTTTATTAAATAAATTGCCAAATTTAATTAATACTTTATTAATCTTTTACTTTTTAATAATTATACAATAAAATAAGATATATTAAATAATTAATAATTTAAGGATTAAATTATTAACTATTAAAAGACAATTATTACTAATAAGTTTAAAATTAATCTTAATAAATAAATAAGCCTTTTTTCCTTTATTTAAATTAACCAAATCATCTTATATACTTAACATTCTTATATCTATAATAAATATATTATATTATATATTTAAGGGGAGAATATATAATATTTATTATAATTAGACTTTACTTTATAATTATAAATAATCTAATAAAATCCTTATTATTATAAGGAGAATTAAATCTTTCTAATTAAAGAGCTGGTGATTAAATACTATTTAGCCATAATAAATTTATATTAAATTTAGCTTAATCTTTTTATTAAAAAATTAATTATTTTTAATTAAAATTAATCTTACTTTATTTTAAAGAATTATTTATTTAATTCTTAAAAAAATAATACCTTAATAATAATAATAAAGAATTAATATTGAAATTTTTATTTCCAATTAAATTAATAATAATAAACTTTAGTTTAAAATTAATAATAATTTAAATAATAAATAAAAATAAAAGAGATAAATAAAGAAATTAAAGGGTTATACTTATTGTTATATTTTGTTAAAATAAAACATCATTATCTAAGCTTTTTCTAACTTATAATGAAATAATAAAACCTTTTAATAAAATTTAAATATTAAAACTTAAGGATTATAATAATAATATTAGCTAATTAATATTATATTAGTTAAAATAAAATTATTCTCTTATTTGTTTTAACCATCCTTTTATAGTTAAGGTTACTTAAGATTAAAAGATTTTATAAAAAAAAAAGCTATTATTAAAATCCCCATTTTATAAAACTTTATATAAACTTATTAGCTAATCTTATAAAGTAAAAGGATTAACTTATTTATAATATATAATTATAAAAATATAATATATGTTAAAATATTAATTATCCTTTTTTAACTTTTAAAATATACCACCTTTTATAAATATATTTTTTATTGTTATTACTTTATAATCCCTTAACTAATTAACCTATAAAGATTAATCCTTATTTTTAAATTTAAACTTAAAAATATAATTATAAAATATTATAAATTTTATCTTTTAATATATTATATAAAAATTACTACTAAGTTAATTATAGATAATTTAAAATAAATATATTAATAAAAGTTAAAGCTTATTATTTAATATTTTAACTTAAATATAAGTTAAAATAAAAATAATATTAATATTAAATCTTAGATAAAATAAAATTAAATAAAAGTTAAATTAGACTTATTATATCCTTTCTTTATCCTTAACTTAAGTATTCTTTTATCTAAACTTTTATTAATTATATAATATTAATAAGAAACCTATTTAAGATATAATCAAATAATATTATAATTTAATTTAAAATTAATTTAACTTTATTAATTCTTTTAAGTATTAATTTATTTAAATTCTCTTAATCTTATCTTAATATCTTTATAATTTTTATTAAAATTTTATAAGATATTAGCATATATTATATTTAATATATTTTTTATTAATTAGGATAAGGTAAAATTATGAAAATATAATTTTAATTTAAAGTTAATATTTTTTTTACTAATAAAAATAATAAAAGATATATATATGGATGAATTTTAAAGCATTATTAGATTATAATAAGTAACAAATAAATTAGTAAATAATATAATTAATTAATTTATTTACCTTATATACTATTTTATATTAGTAGGATTAGGGTTAAAAGACATACTTAAAAATAAAATAATCTTATTAGTAAATATTACTTGCTATTTTTTTTCCTCACATTAATTTATAATATTAATGATAAAGGAATAATAAGATAAATAATAATAACTATAATAATTATATTAATTATAATTAAATATAATATAAAAATCTTTATATAATAAAGTTATCATTTAACTATATTATTTAAATAATATATATATAATATTTTTTAAGTACCTTAAATAAATTATATTAAAAATAAAAATTAATATAATTAATATAATACTTAAATCTAATTAAAAGGGTAAAAAATTAAAAGATATAACAAATATAATTTTATTCTTAAAAAAAGATTTAAATTATTTGCCCCTAATATAAACTAAAATAAGTTAATATTTATTTCCTTACCTAATTTAATATTATTATATATTTAATTACCATTATACACACCTTTACCCAATTATATTACGCTAATTTTAATGGTTATTTGTTAATCTTATAAGTTATAATATTTTATAACATATTTAAATTAATATTAATAAATAAGAGGCTAATTAATATAAATCTTAACTACTAAATATTTAATATATAAAATTAATTAATAAACCTATTTAATTAAAATTAATAAAATTATATATAATATAATTAAAGAATAATTTATATTATATATATTATAAAAATAATATATTATATTAGATTAATTATATTATATATATTTATATAAATTTAAATCTAATTTATAATATAATATAAAAATAGATTATTTTTTTAAAAATAATCTTAAAAAAGATAAAAAATAAATTATCTTAAATATTTTATTTCTTTATTATATAAAATATTTTTGTTTTATTTATTATTAAACTTCCTCCTTAATTATTTATTTTAATACCTCTTTTAATATATTTTTAAATATTTTTTTAATACCTCTTTTAACATATTTCTTAACACCCCTTTCAATAGTTATTTAATAATATCTTTTTAAATTATAAATTATTCTTTTTTTAATTATAATAATATTAATCTTTAATTAAAGTTAAGAAAATACTTAAAAATTATAATTTTATTTAAATTATTATTAATAAAAAACAAACCCTATAATTAATAAATAATTAATAAAAATATTTAATAAATATAAAGCTTATAAAAGGTTATTTGGTAAAACCAATCCATTATTTTATACCTATATTTTACTTACTTTATAAATATATTAATCCTTACTTATAAATTAAGAACATTACTAATGAAATTATATAAGTATAATGTTAAAATTATTAAATTTTAAATTAATTTATTTATAACTACTTATACACATTTAACTATCTTTAATTCTTTTACTTAATTTAAGATTTCCCTCTTCCTATTTATATTAATAATATTAAATATAAAATTATTTATTATATAAGTATATTAAGGATATTAAAGTAAGTAGTAATATTATTAAGTAGTTGTTATTTAAGCCTATAGCTTTAATTAAATATACCTAATATAAAATTTAAAAAGAGATAATATTAAAAAGTTATAAAAATTAAAACTATTTATTCTTTTATATATAATTAAAACTACATAAATCCAAGTCTTTAATTAATATTTATACCATTTTAATTATTTACTATAATTACCATACCATTAATATATATAAATTTTAAATTATATAAAAAATTAATTAATTAATAATATATAAAAAACCAAACCTTTTAGTATGTTATTATTTAAAGGCTTTAAATTAAATATAATATTATAATTAATAAATAATTTCTTTAATAATATTTAACAAAATAAAAACTTTTTAAAAATAAATATAATACTAATATTATTTAACTTAAAATTTAATAGCTATTTAAAGTTAAATTATTTTATAATTTAATAATTAAGTATTTAAAAAAAAAATAATTTAAGATTAAATTAATATATTAAACATTAAAATATAAATTAAAAGTATATTAAAAGATTTAATTTAATTTAATATCTTATATTAATAAATTTATAAACCTTATATAATATTTATTTTTCTTTTTAAAGCTTTATAATATTAAGATTTTAAATTAACTTTAATATTTATAAGATATTAAATTAAAGCAACACTAAACGGGCTGTATAGTACTGAAAAGTCCGCCGCGCTGTATGCTCACCGCCTTTTAAGGTGCCCCACCATCAAAACGCTCCTCAGCTTCGCACTTGAATAACTTCGCCAATACCGTTGGTGACGTTATATAGTTTAAATAGGAAGATAGATATCTCAATTACGCACATTTTGGTCCAGGTTGCACTTTGGTCCGATGTTTATAGCCTGAGTTATTAAAGGTTAAAGCTGCGAGGTCCTTTCAGGTGGTCATGTGACACCCCTCTTAGCTACCTTTTGGTAATAGGGGCTCTTATAGGGCTCTTAGGGCTCTCCTATAGCCCTGTTGGGTAAGCCACGTGACATCCCCAAAAGACCCCTTAGATTCAACCCTCGATAACTTTGGCTATGGATATCGTACTAGGGTGCAACCTGGATCAAACTGTGCGGATTTGAGTTATCTATTTTCCTATCCAAATTATATGACGTCACGACTAGTATTGGCGAAGTTATTTAAGTGCGAAGTCAAAGCCCCGCTTTTTAAATTCTGCCTACAGCCCGGCGCAAAAATGAGTACCATACAGCCCGTTTAGTGTTGCTCTTAAATTAACACACCCCCTTTTTATTCAAATTTAATTTAAAAATAGTATAAAAAGGAAAATAATTAATTTAAATAAATAATATAAAATAATAATTAAATTAAACAAATTCCTTAATATATATATATAAATATTAAATAGTTTTAAGTATATAAAATAAAATTTATTATAAAAATAGATTTATAAAATTTTATAAATCCTTATTTTATAAATAATAATATATAAGGTATATTATTTATATTATCCTTAAACTATATAATAATATGTTAATCTTAAGCTATAAGTTAAAATAAAGAAGTAAGTATAATATAAAATATTAGGGCCAAATTTTATATAATATATAAATAACTATTACAAATTACATTTTATTAAATTTAAAATTTATATAATTATTAATATATATTCTTATAAAATCTTATAATATAATATTAATAAATCTAATTATTTATTTATTAATATATTATATTAATTTCTTTAAACCATTATTAAATTAAATTTTTAATCTTAATATATTAAAATAAATTATAAAATTAAAATCTTATTTATAATTTAAGTATAATATTAACTTACTATATATTTAAAACTATTAATTATTATCATAAACCCAAATAACATAAAAACTCTTTAAATATAAAGGTATTATTTCTTAAATTTATATAAGTATAAGATAAATAAAGTAAATAATAAGATAAAATAATAATGGTTATAATTAATATTATTTGTTAATATATATTAAATTATAAGTTTATCTTTTTAACCTTTTTTTAAAAAGAAAAAATCAAATTATAACTAATAATAATAGGACTTTTTTTAAAGATTAACAAACTTAAATAATTTTAATAAGGATAGGATATTTAATCAAATAATTATATATTTCCTTTATAAGAATATAATATAATAAAAAGTTATTAATTTTATTATAGAATAGAATTAATATAAGATTTAATTTTAACCATATAATAAGAATATTATAATTAATTATATTTATTTAATATGATTAAATATATTTAATTTATTAGATTTAAACGTAAAAAATTATAAATAAAACTTAATATAAAATCTAGGTTTATGGTAATTAGTTTATATATTAAAAGAGTTATTAACTTATTATAATTTTAATAATTTTTTATCACCAAAAATAAAAAAAATTTATAATAAATGATTAATAAAAAACTTATTAAATATATAAAATCTAATATAATTATATAAAAATAAGTATATTATTTTAAAAAATTATTTAAAAAATTATAAGAATAAAAATAAAGATTTAAGGTTAATATATAATGAATTGCCTTATAATGGTATAAAGTGGTATTATAATTGTATATAAAAGGTTAAAAAAGAAATAGAAATTACCTAAAAGGAATTAATATTTAATAAAAACCTATATATAAATTAGTTTAATATAAATATCTATATTATTTAAAAATAATTTAAGTTTACTATAAATTATTTTAATAATTAAATTTAATCTTTAAAATATTTTATTTTTTTTAGATATAAAAATTTAACTCTTAACCCCTCCTTTATTATTTATATATTTCTAAACTTTATAATAATAAATGAAATTATATTTATAAAGAATATTAAAATAATAAAAGTAGATTTAAATTATCCTTACTTAAAAGCTTATATAATTAGTTAAGTTAAAAATATAATGAAATTATTAAAAATTATAATAAATAATTTATAAATATAATATTTATAAGCCTTTTAAATTGCTTAGGTAAGATATATATAAGTAAATAAAGTTATTCACATTTTTAAAAATATAAAGGCGTTTTTTTCTAATTAAATAATATAAATTAAAAAAATAAAATAGCCTAACCTATACATATATATATATATATATATATTAAATTTTATATTTATATAACTTATATAATTAATTAACCTAATTATATAACTAACATATTTAAATATATTATATATTAAACTTAATATATAATAATTTATAATAAAATAATAAAAATAAAAAGATTTTATATATTAAGTATAATATATAAATATAAAATTAAGATTTTAACACTTATATATATATATTATAAACTAATAACTTTTATTTTTTCTAATATAATTAATATAAGATAAATTAAAAGCTTTAATTATTTAACATAATTAAATCTTAACTAATTAATATAAAAAAATAATTATTAAAAAGTTAAGACTTTATATATAATAAATATAATTAATCTTTTATTATTTTATATTTAGAAAAGATATTATATTAAAAATTAAAAATAAGATTAATATATTTAAATAAGGTTTATATATAAATACCTTTTTTAACTATAATATAATTTATTAGATTAATTATATAATTAAGTATATTAATTATTTATATAATTATTTTAAATTTAATTACATATATAAATATAACCTTATAAAAAATAAAATATTAATATTATATAAGTTAATATAATACAAAATGTTATAAATATTTTATATATTAATAATATTTAATACCTTAATAAATTATAAAAGATATATTATTTTAATCCTTATAATAAATTACTCCTAATAATATCGCCTTATTTTATATCATATATTTAATGCTAATATAAAAATAATATTATTATCAATTTTAATTAAATATTTAGCCTTTTAAAATATATAATATAATTAACCTTAAATAATATTAATATAAATATTATACTTAATAATAAAAAAAAATAAATTAATTACCAAAAATAATCTAATTAAAGCATAATCTTACTTTTTAAATCTTTAAATCATTAAACCACCTATTAATATAATTATAATAATTTTTATTAATTATCCCTTACCTCCTTTTATTAATAATTTTATTACCTCCCCTTAAATTTTAATTCTATTATTTCCTTTAACTTTCCTATTCCCTTATTACCTTATCACTTATTATTTACCATTAATATTATTATAAAAAAAATATTATCTTTTTCTATCTTAATTCCTTCCTTCTTAATATATTATATATATTTTTTAAAATATTTCTTTTTTCTTATTTATCAACCTTTTTATATTTAATCATTTACTAATCTAATATATATAAGAAATTAATATACCATAACCTTTAATAATTAAATTATAAGATTTTTATTTAATAATTTAGTTTAATTTTTAAATAATCCCTTAAATTTAATTAAAATTATTTACTTAAACCAAACCTCTTATTTAATTTTACCTTAAGTTCTAATAAATATATATAAAAAAAAGTTATTTATTATAAAATTCTTATAAATTAATATCTCATAATTTAATATATACTATTTACTCCTATCTAATAATCTTACCCTAACCATTTTTATAACCATAAAATTTAATAATAATATTTAATATTTATTAATATATTATACTTTTTATGTTATTACTAAAAATTATTAATATAATAATAAAAACTACCTACTTCACCTTCTTAATAAAAATTATCAATTAAATAATAAGGGAAATAAAAAATATATTAACCTTTATCTATTTAAAAATAAAAATCTTACATCCACTAAACCTCTTAAAATACCTTTAAATAATATCCTTTAAATAAATAATACCTTATTAAAAAAATTATATTTTTATATATTAATTTTTTCCTATAAATATAAATATATATGTCTTCATTCTTATTTTTATTTAATAATAATTATTATAATAAATAATAAAAAATATAAATATCCTATTATTATAAATTTTAAAAATTAGATATTCTTTTAAAAAATATTTAAACTATAAATAAAACTTTTAAATTAAAACTTTATATATTATTAATTATTATATAAATATATTTTTACTAAAAAAACCAACTATTATAATTTAATTAAAATAATTCTTAATATAACCACACATTAAGTTAATAAATAAATATAATATTTTATAAAATATTTAAAATTAGATTTCCTTATAAGATATTATAATTATATCTCTTTATAAAAAAATATTTATAAATTTTATAATATAAATATACTTATTCCATTTTTTAAATCTATACCAAAGATTAATTATTATAACTTATTTACCTTTATTTTAATATTATTAATAAAAGACAAAATTTATATTTTCAAATTAATATAGTATTACTAAAATTATAAATTTAATATATTTTATAAAATCCTTTATAAACTTATCTTTAATCATTTTACCTAATCTCTTTTCACCATTATATATATATTTATCTTTAACTTTAATAATAATATATTCTTTACTTATATTATTATTAATATAAATAATAATATAAAAGATAAGGGAAAGGAAATATTAACCAAAGAAATAAAATTATTATAAATAAATCATAATATAATTAAATTTAAAAAAGATATTAAATATTCTAAGTTAAATAATACTTTACCATCTTATAATAACCCTTATAAAAATATATATAAAAATATAAATAAGATTATAAATAAGAATATAAATAATTATTAATAAAATATTAAATATAATACCAATTTAAAATATTAAAAATTTATAAATAAATCTTATAATTAGTTAAAAAAGTATATAAGCTTATATAATATTACTAATAATAATAAATTTAAAGATAATAATGTTAAATATATATTAAAACATACTTATTATTATAACTTAATTAATTTTTATAATGGAAAACATAAATAAAAGCTATTATTTTATATATTTACTTACTTTTATATTTCTATTAACTTAAATTTAAAAAGCTAAGGAAAATCTTTACTAAATTTATTCATATTTATTATTAATAATATAAGCAATTATATAAATATAAGTATTAATCCAAAGGTTCCTAAAATATTACTCATCCTTACTTTTAAATTTATTAAACACAACTTAAATATTATATTTAATCCTATTAACTAATCTTATATAATATATTAATAAAAATAAAAAGTCTTATAATTAATAGTTTAAATAAAGATATAAGTATTAGTTATTTTCTCTTATTTTAATGGCTAATATTTTTAAATATTATTAAAAAATTTAATATATAAGGAATTCTTTATAATTAATAAATTAGATAAAAATATAAACACTAATTATTCTCCTCCCCTCCTTTTATTTTAATATTTAAAATTAAATATTATTAAAAAGTTTAATATTTACAAATAGGTTTTAAGATTAAATATAAGTATATAAATAAGCTTTTTTTTCTCATATTCTATAAGCTTATTAAATAATTATAATAAATAAATAATTATAATAAATAATTAATTAAAATAAATATCCAATAATGCCATTACACTTATCTTAATATAAGATGTAAAAGTTCTACATAAATATTAATATCATTAATTAAAATATTCAAAATAAATTATTATTTTATTATTATTATTTTAATATTTAATATTAATATAATTATAATCTTAAAAATATTTACTTACTTAATAACATAATCTCTAATTTTTAACTTAATATTTCTAAAATATTATTAAATATATATTAAAAAAAATATACTAATATTAAATAAAACCAACTTTAAATTTATATATAAGGTTTAATAAAGCCTTATTTATTGTTTTAAACTTTAAAAGATTTTTATCTATTAAAATATAAATAAATAAGTTAATATTATTTAAAAACATAATTAAAATATATCTTTATTATAATTTTATACTTTCTTTAACCTATAAATTCCCTAATATTTTCTTTTAAAAAATAAAAAAATAAATTTATAACTAATAAAAAAAGATATATTTAAATAATTTTAAAAAATTATTAATTAAAATTATATTAACTTTTTTATATTTAGGTTAAAAAAGTAACCATTAATAAATTTAATTCTTTATTAAAAAATATAATTAAAAATGAAAAAGATTTTTTTTATTATTTATAAAAGTTACTTAAAAGCATAATTAATTTATAAATAATATATTATTATAAAAGATAATATAAAAGAAAAAGATAAATAGTTCTTAAAAAAAACAAAAAAAACATTATCTTATCTTTAAATTTTAAAAAGCAATATACCTTAATATTAATAAAAATAATAATTATAATAAAAAATTATAAATCCTTATTTAATATATTAATTATTTATATTTTTATATTTATATTTTATATATTCTTTATAAATATTTTATTAAATAAAAGATATAAGTATAAAGTATATATTTTAAAAAGGATATAAAATTATTTTTATTAATAATATAGGAATAATTTAAATTTAAAGATAATTTATCTTTAAGGATAACTTATTTTTAAAGATGGCTTAATTTTAAAGATGGCTTATTTTTAAAAATGGTTTATTTTTAAAAATAGCTTAATTTTAAGGATAACTTATTTTTAAGGATGGCTTATTTTTAAGGATAGCTTATTTTTAAAAATGGCTTAACTTTAAAAATGGCTTATTTTTAAGGATGGCTTATTTTTAAGGATGGTTTAATTTTAAGGATGGTTTATTTTTAAGGATAGCTTATTTTTAAGGATGGCTTATCTTTAAAGATAACTCGTTTTTAAAAATAACTTAACTTTAAGGATGGTTTATTTTTAAATATAACTTATCTTTAAAAATAGCTTAAATTTAAAAGTAACTTATCTTTAAAAATAACTTAACTTTAAAGATAATTTATCTTTAAAAATAGCTAAAAATAAATAATATATAATAAGTAAATAAAAACATAATATTATAAAAGGTTTAATAAGTTTTTAAGAAACTTAAGTTAAAAAAAAAAAGGATTAAATATATAAAAAAGAAAAGAATAACATAAATATTAAAATATTAATTATTAATAATTTAAATAATAATAAAATATTAAATACTTATTTAAATAATAATTAAAATATATATATAAATTTAATACTATAAATTAAATAAAGCGTATTTTTTATTATTATTCCTTTCTCCCTAACTTTTATTATTATTAATTAATATATACCTTATATAAATATATTAAATTTATATTTTTATATTTACCTATTTACTTTACTTAATATTTATATACTATACCTATTTACTAATAATAATAAAGTTATTTAATTTATAAGTCCCTTATTTAAATTATAACTAAGAAATATAATACCTTATATTTAATAAAATATCCTTTAATTTTATATTAATATTTAATAATTAGCTATATTTTAATATATATTTACATATAATTTATTATTTTATTAGTTTTAATTATCTTTAAAAGCAACATATATACCATATTAAATAAATATTTATATAATGCTTAAAAAATTAACAATAATTATATTTATATTTACAAAATTAATTAAATATTAAAATACATACTAATACTTACTTTTAAAATATATATACCCTTTTTTTAAACTTTATTCTTATATAATATCTATTTATTTATTAATACTTATCATTTATTTTTATTTATTAATTAATATTTATTATAAATTTAATCTTTAAAAAACTTATTATATTAAAGCCTTATATAACTTATTTAAAAAGGTTAAACCAAACTAGGCCTAATATTAATTAAAGAGTTATTTTTAACACTATATCTTAAAAATAAAAAATTAATCTTATTAAATAAGATAATAAAGCTCCTAACCTTTTTAATATTAATTTAATAATCCCTAAGCTTATAAATAATAACTTAAGCCTTAATTAAAATTAAATAAAAATCCTTAACTAAAATTTAACTAAAAAAAATTACTTTTTAATTAAATTTTAATTATTTATTAATATTTCTTTTCGTAAAAAAATTAAAAATAAGCTAAATATAATAATAAATAATATAAACCTTATTAAATACATAAGTTAGATCTTAGTTAAAATTAAAAAAATATATATAAGTAATATTATTACTTTAATAATTAATAATTTAAATATATAAGTACTTTTATTATATATATATATAAATATATTTAAAAAAAATATTAATAAAAATTATAGCTTAAAATTAAATAAACTTTTTTATTAAAAAAATAATATTAACACTAAATATACTATTACTAAGAAATTAAATTTATACCCTCATTTATTTTTAATCATAAAAATAACTTTTTATTAATTTTCTTTAATTATGAAAATTTTTCTAATATATTATAATTATATATATAATAATAATTAACATTATTTTACCTTTAAAATACGCTTATAAAAATTATAAAATAAATAAAAACACATTTTAACATTATATTATTATATTAAATTATTTAAATAATACTTATATTAAATATTATTATAATAATAATAAAAATAAATATTCTTATAAAACCAATATATTAGATATTATTTATAATAATATTTATTAAAATATAATTATTATTTTAACTTTTATAAATATTAATAAATATAAGAAATTTATTAATTTATTTTTAATAACTATAAAATTAAATAAATTTTATTTAATTTTTAATAATAAGATATAATCTATTAAAAACCAATAACATAACTTTAATACTTTATTTAAAACACTTAATAATATTTTAACATAACTTTTTATTTTTATAAGTTAAATAAAAGAAATAAAACATTAAATTTATTTATAACTTTATAAAATTATTTAAATATATTATTATTATTATTACTAAATAAAAAATATAAATATCACTTTTAAAAATAAGAAAATAATTATTATTTAATAAATAACTATTTAATAATTAATATTATATATTATTTATAATTAATTATAATAAAATATTACCACTAATTAGCTAAACCTTTTTTAAAAAGTTATAAAAAAATAATAATAACATTAACAATATAAGGTATAATTAATTAAACAATATATCCTTTAAATAAGTTAATTAAAACAATTTTAATAATATAAGTTTTATTTTATTATATTCTTTTTTAATAATGTTATTAATTAATAAATGTTAACATAATAAATTATTTTTTTTAAAGCTTTTAATAGTTATTATAATAACTTTTACTTTATATAATATAAAATTTTAATTATTATTTAACTTTTTATTTAATTTACACACTTAAAAAATAATACATTAAAATAAACTTTATATTATTAAAATCGCTTTAATTAACTTTTTTAAAATATTTAAATTTTAATTATATATATTTAATAATATTAAAGTTATTTATATATCTTTATAATAACCTTATTATAAAATATAATATAAATAAGGTTAAACATTATAAATTTTGAGAAATTATGTTTATTGGCGCATTGGTGGATTATTATCACCTGGTCCGGGGTGGCAAATGCCAAAATCACCTCCAAAT